>JAODXP020005587.1:0-20000 GCA_027497455.2 Sardinella longiceps | reverse complement strand
CACCAGCTCCGCAAGACTCAGAGCGAGTCTCTGGACTACACACACACACACACGCACACACACAAACACACACACTCCCATGCCACGTCGCCAACTTCAAACAGTAGCCAGCGGACAGGGAAGGACAGTCAACAGCAGCAGCAGCAGAATTCTCGATGTGGTGGCAAGCTGGCGGACATCTACGAGAATCCTGAGCAGCGCGACAAGGACAGCTCGAGCGCGTACAACACAGCTGAGAGCTCCCGCTCGACACCGCTGGGCATCGTAGAACGTTCGTGCTCCCGCTCACCGGAACTTTCTTTGCAGCAACGGCGAGTGAACCTCACCAATCTCAAGAACCTCCACGGGGGTAGTGTGCACAACTCTCCGGTAAACACACACTCACACACACACTCTCAACACCACCACCACGCTCACACACTCCCCACCCCCTCCAGTCACTCCACACACCCCAAGCAGGTGCCCTCCACCCCGGGTAGCCCAACCAAACCCCTCCCTGCCCCCACCACCACCACCACCAACTCCTCCAGCCTGGACCAGAGCCCCAGCAACCCATCCGAGTCCGACCCGGCACTCCCAGCGGACGACGAGAGGTGCGACCGCAAGAGGAGTCATCATCATCACCAGCGGCGGCACCAGGCAGCCTGGCACGCGTCGCCTTACCATACAGCAACCGGGGCAGCCAACACACACATGTCGGCGCGTAACTACCAGAGCTACGTGCACTTGCTACAGCAACATTCCTCGTCCTCGTTAGAGTTCTCCCAGAGCCAGCTGAGCCTGCTGAGTCTACGACCAGGTCGACCTGGTGAACAGCGCCTCGAGTGGAAGGTCAAAGTTCGCGCCGATGGAACCCGCTATGTGGCACGCCGACCAGCCCGAGACCGAATCCTACGTGAGCGAGCCCTCCGTATCCGAGAGGAACGTAGCGGTGGCATGACCACGGACGACGACGCCGTTAGCGAGCTGAAGATGGGTCGTTATTGGAGCAAAGAGGAGCGTAAACAGCAGCTAGCCAGAGCCAGAGAGCAGAGACGACGCAGGGAGTTTATGCAGCGCAGTCGCCTGGAGTGCCTCAGGGAGACACCAGGGGGCGTCGTAACAGGAGGAGGAGGAGGGGGCACTGGCTCCCCCGGGGCAGGAGGGGGCGCTAGTGAGGGGCGTAAGGAGATTAATATTCTGGAGCTGAGTCAGAGGAAGATGATGAAGAGGAGGAATAAGAAGATTCTAGATAACTGGATGACCATTCAGGAGCTCATGACACACGGGGCCCGTGTGCCAGAGGGGACCAAAGTACACAATGCCTTTCTGTCCGTCACCACAGTATAAGAGACAAGCACACACACACACACACACACACACACACTCTCATACACACACATGCGGACTCATACACACATTTCTAGTGGACTTTTCTCACAATGACATGCATGCATTAACCCCTGTTTTAGACTGTACAGTCCATTGACGGCCAATGGACGCGGGCGTATCTGATGGAGAGGGAGTCAATTTTGATTGGTTGACGGATCCGTTTCTGCCTGAAAAGTTGAACGTTTTTCAACTTTTTGACGGACGCAACAGAACTGATGGAATGGATGGACCCACAATGCATTTCGCAAAGCTCCATGCAGAGTCAGTGGGATCCATT
The DNA here is from genome assembly GCA_027497455.2 of Sardinella longiceps. Lineage (NCBI taxonomy): Eukaryota > Metazoa > Chordata > Actinopteri > Clupeiformes > Clupeidae > Sardinella > Sardinella longiceps. Next base: position 18,352 of record JAODXP020005587.1, on the reverse strand, counting down.
GACGGAAGTGTATAGTCTGAAATAGCAGTAACACATATCCTCATATGCAGTACAGTAGATCACACACACACATGTGTCACAAGCATCTCCTCCCGCACCTCATATGAACCCATGTATGTGCATGTAGCTGGAGCCGTTCTCCCCGCACACTCGGGTCTCAAACCCACCACTCTGTCAACTACCACAAACCCACGGCATGGGAGTCCAACGCTCTAACCACTGAGCTGAAAAGCCCGGACTTTGAACTCAGCGGATAGAAGCAGTTCTTCAAGGATTGGATTATGAGGATTTACACCTACTCCCGCCAGCTAGCCGAGGCTTGTAGGCATCCGTTACATAGACCCATCCTTACATACATACAAGTCCAGAGCATCACTGGTAGAACCAGCATCGCTTTTTCTGGCGGTATGAATCCAATTTGCCCTGTTCAATGTGGCAGTAAGAGGATAACAGGAGGGAGAAAGAGAAAGAGATATTTTTCATGCTTTTGATGCCACTGAGTCTCTTTTTGTACAAAGACAAACACACACACACACACACACACACCCAGACAGTACACAAAATAATCATCTGAGAAAATGAACTGTAATCTTGCAAAAAAAACAAAACAGACCATGTCTTTTTGTACTGGGATGATTTTTAATGATCTTTGTATTGTTGTGCAGTTAGTACCTCATGACTCTGAACCAGTGTTACACAAACAGTGATTGGAGATCAACACTCAGAACCAGTGTTAAATAATAACAGTGACTGGCCTTCAACACTCTGGAACAGTGTTAAATAAAGACAGTGACTGAATGAAAGGGGATTTGAGACAGCAGTAATTTTAATCTGATTTAACGGTTTGGTCTCGTCCCCATTTCATACACGATGTCTTTAAATAGCAAAGGTCACCTTCTCATGGAAATGGAAACTGCGTACTTGAACCTTGACATCAAGGACTTGTGTAACGATCCTCAAATGTATCTGTTCATTTCTGTATGCTCATGTAACCCAGTAGCACTGAGAGTTAGCATTGAAAGATTGCTAATCAAGAAGAAGAAGAGAGAGAAGAAGAAGAAGAAGAAGAAGGGAATAGACTCTGTACTTGATGCTGATCATGTGTGTCGGTACTAGCAGTCTGTTGCTAAGATACCGTATAGGCAAGCCCACTAAGAAAGCCCCTTTGGACTTTATGTAAGAATATGTATGTAATTTATTTATTTATTTATTTATTTATTTTATATATATTATTTATTCATTTTCTGAGCAGTGTTTTTCTGTTTCGGTTTTTCTGATGTTCAGATGTTGTCTGATCAAACTTTATTTAAATTGGAATGATTCTGCTCAAATACAGTCCATCCAGAATATGGTGGATGCCTGATTAGGAGTTTTATATGCAGTACAAACAAACTACACTCTTGTAAACAAACTAACTACACTCTTGTAAACAAACAAAACAAAATCTTTTTGTGCTTTCTACACAATAACCAAATGACCAATGTTTTTACATGAAATGAGTATTTTGGAAAGATTTGTCCCCAAGCCCTTTAATGGTTTTTTACCCAGTTACCCAATGGCCCACCGATATGTACTCCTGTTCCTTCGTACCCATGGTCTGGTGACGGTTTTCTGGGGAGGGTTTAGTCGCTTACCAGACAGCGAACGATTGGGTGAGAGATGTCCAATCGTTTCAAACCAGAACTGAGTGTACTCCTCCCGCCCAATAATCGCTTCAGGTCAAAGAACCTCCAGACCATGAATACGAATAAACAGAAGTATTATGGGCTGGCCATGCCAGGCTACCAGTGTCCTCCTGCTCTTCCTCAGGCAAGCTCAAATCCTTTACATTTTTTACATGCAAGTTTCATAGACAGCACAGTCAGTATGACTTTAGCTTGGGTTTTAAAATAGTCTGGTCATAACCATCCTCTCAGTCTGATTTGGTCTTTCTATGAGCCTCTGGGATTCTGGCGATTGAAACGTGTGTAGAACAGATTGCTTGCCTGAGGTGTTTAAATTCAAAAAGATTAGATCCCATCCCTTGACTGATATTGTATCATAACCTGACAAGCCAGACTAGCACATGAACGTAGCCTATAGTCTGGTGACGAGCGATAGAGTCCCGTGCAAAACGGCTAAAACTATCAGTTACTCCCTGTCCAGATATAACGTTGTGATTGGCTAAACACCACACAATCGAGGTCTGAGCTATGGTTCATCCCTCGACATATTCGCTGAACAAATTCAATTTGCTACGGCTAGAGCGCGTCTAGAGTTCTTGGCTATATCATATTCTCGCACTGCAATCTCAAAGTTTACTGATTGGCCAGGATGGGATGCATCCTAGGTGAACAAGACTAAAGGCTGTAATCTGAGACAGCGGGAGTCGAGAATAAAGCAGAATTGGGGAGGAAGGTTATGACCAGGCTAGTATTAAAGCCTAACCTTGGAGGGCTTTCTCAATAGGAAACAGAACAGAAAACATGAAGCAGAACCTTTAACATGTTCCCATGTGGTAGTACTGTATACAGTATGTGTCTACTAGTTTGCAATCCCTCTTTAATTGGAGCCTTTTGTACATCAAGTTCCAAAAGACTCTGCTGTAGTCCTCCCTCCATATGGTTTTAATGTGCAATGCCAAATCTCACATTCTGTTATGGCGGGAATTTCTTAAAATCTTCTGCCCTCAATGCCTGCTTTGGAATAATTCTGAAATATCCTTTCAAACATGAAATAGTCATTCATAATAATTTGCAAAGGACTTTTAATAGATCAACATATTTCAGTTCTGTTAATCACAGGTGCATTATAGAGCAGTAATAAACAAATGAAAATGATAATAAGGTTTAATTACTCATTAATAATGCATCTATAATACATCATGGCTGCATTTGCAGTGTAGTAATGGTTATGTGTTTCACTGAGAATGTCATCCTGTCTTTCAAACCATTAAACAGTTTATTTATGGGCATGCAGAGGAGCTATATTATATTCCCCATGTGTGCTTCTCCATTCTGCTTTCCAAGGCAACACACAAGCACTCACAGGCTCCAATGTCAACGACCTCCAGAGGGATTGAGTTGCATAATAATGTCTACAGTGTGTGACAGTTTACATGCCGAGACTTGGAGTGTGTGTGTGTGTGTGTGTGTGTGTGTGTGTGTGTGTGTGTGTGTGTGTGTGTGTGAGCATGCTCCTGGCTGTGCTTTAGACAGTGGTGATGCATATTTCCTGTGTGTATGTGATGTGTGTGTGTGTGTGTGTGTGTGTGTGTGTGTGTGTGTGTGTGCGTGTATGTGTGTATATATCTCCTCTGCATTCTCCCATACTGAGAGGCTCCCTGTAGTTCATGTCTCTGATCTCCCTGATGCTGTATGATGTCTCCACGGTGATGGTGGTTGGTTCTGATGAAGCCTGGTGCTTTTCCTAATGTGAACAACAGACTTTTTTTGGACAAGTTCTATAAATATATACAGTATATATTTCGGAAGAGAAAAAGCGGTGTATTTCTATGAGGTCTGATGATATTCTTGCTCAGTGTTTTTGGGGTCTTATTTCCAGTGATATGTAGTCACCAGACTTTTGTAGCAGAATCTGTGTGTGCTGCTCTAAGTGTGAGATTTGCATAAAAAAGTGAAAAATAATAAACAAAAAATAAAAATAATGAACCTTTTTTTCACTGGTGAATGGTTGTTTATTTAGTGGATCTTTCAGAACAAACATTCTCCCGTCAACGTCAGAAATTTGCAAACATGCAGGACTGTGGGTGTTTTAGAGTTTAAGACTAATGAAGACTTATTAAGGCTGATTTACTGCAAGGACTAATGCCAAAAACGTACACACATTTAAAGGCATAGCCCTGTTGCATGAGCCTTCTACCAGCAATGTATTTCACATGGAATGAAAGAATTTTGAACTGCATAGACCTGACGCGAACACAAAACACGTTACATTGAGTCAATGGAACCTCAGATCTTACTTTCGGTTTCAAATAATGAGGATCCATTGATTCAGTGTTATGTGCTTGTTCGCTTCTACGTTCGCGTTTGGTCTATGCTGTTTCAAATTGTTTTTCTCCACTCGCTAACTAGTGCATTTGGCAAGCTCGTTTGGCAGGGCCATGCTTGAAATCACTCTGGACCAACACACACACACACACACACACACACACACACACACACACACACACACACACACACACTCCTAACTAGTGCATTTGGCAGGCTCGTTTGGCAGGGCCATGCTTGAAATCACTCTGGAGCACCTCTTTAAGGAATGAATATTGTAATATTTCCATTTGAGCAGTCTGTCTCATTGGGCCAATGTCTTGCTTTTCTCAAATTTCTTAATTTCTTGTTCTTAAAGTCTCCTGTAAAAAACAGTATCAGTGAATCTTGAAACTGGACAGTAAGTGCGTTTAAGAACCAGTTTTTTTTTTTTTTTTTTTTTTTTTTGAAAAAATGCTTTGGTGAGTGAGTCCAGTAGCCTGGCTTTGGTCATTCTCTTGGTCTACGCTTAAGCTTTGTACAAGGGTCTGACATTTCACCATTGACGAATGATTGCAAATTGGATTCGAACTGTTCTGAACCGAGTCTGATTTCACCCAATCGCTAACGTTATGCACCAGCTTGGTCGTGAAGTTAGCTACGCTACAATAACAGAAACCCAACCTTATCTCTCACAACTCCCAATCTTGCTTTCTTTTTAGCGCGGTATGGAATTGATCTCTGCAAACGATGCCAATGGCCGGCATTCTAGACGGAGTTGTGGAGGGAAATGATTATTGAGCGGAACTACATAGGAAAGCAAAGTCAGACTATGAGTCCATTAAACTGATGGAGATGCTCCAACCAATCACAGCTACCGGATGGACACACACCTTAGTGGCTCTGGCATTTCTCCGTATCACGTCAGGCACCAAATACCAACCCTGACAGAAATGTCAAACGGACGTCGCTCACGGCTGACATTCCCACCCATCTGATTGCCATCTCTAATCACATCCTGTAGCATTCACAAACTTCCTCTGTGACAGACACGAGGAGAGAGGAGAGGAGGAGAAGAGAGAAGAGGAAAGGTGAAGAGAGGACGGGAAAGGAGAAGAGAGGAGAGGAGAAGGGAGGGGAGGAGAAGAGGAAAGAGAGAGAGAAGAGAGGTGAGCAGGAGGAAGAGGGAGGAAGACAAAGAGAAGAGGAAAGATGAAAGAGGACAGGAAAGAGAGGAGAGGAAAAGGGAGGGGGAGAGGAAAGAGAGAGAGAGAGTGAGCAGAAGGAAGGGGGAGGAGGAGAAAAGACCAAAAGAGAACAGGAAAAGAGAAGAGAGGAGGAGGGTAGACAAGAGTAGAGGAGAACAGAAGAGAGAGGAGAACAAGAGAAGAGGAGAGGCAAAGAGAGGGGAGAGAAGAGGAGAGGGGAGGATAGAAGAGGAGAGGAGAGAAGAGGGGCAGGAGAAGAGAAGAGAAAAGCTGGGTGTGTTATCCACATAGTGTCATTATCAGACTGCATTATCGGGCCAATCTGGTAAATTACAGTGGGAAGGCTGTGACTAAAGGGCTGTGGGACATGACAGTCTGGACTAGTGTGGAGTGTTTCTATATAAGAGACTGCACAAGTATCTCCTAGCTGAGGAGGAGGGATAAGAGCTATATGCTACGGGCTTGAAATGGCCTATGAAGCCATCATGTTTGATGTGAAGTCTGTTTTATCTCCGTCTGAGTGGAGGAAGAGGGATGTAAAGAGAGGCTTCGACTTTGCCTACGTGTTTGTACTGGCTGATCAGAATACTTAGCCACATGCTGCGATGCATGGCAATGTACTAGTAGGCACTGCTCAAAAATACATCACTTGTGTTTTTCATACTTTCCCCCCAGCTTTCAAACTGCCTGTGTGTGTGACAGAAGACATTAGATTATTCGTTCATATTGGTTATGGTTATTTCCTTGTGCTAACTTACTTCGGGAGGCTTTTAGGCGTGGATAGAACACCACAGGCTCTGCTCGTAACTTTCTACTGTGTTTAGCTGAATTGTGGTGTGTGTGAAGATTGTCCATTTGGAGTGGATTCTGGTGTTTCACACACACATTGCTTCACTCTGTCATTACCTGTAATGATGCCTGGCCACTGTAGTGTGTGCCATCATCATGCTACGCTACGGCTAAAACCAGCCCTCCTACTGATGCCATTGATCCTGTGCCAGACAGAGAACCACACCAATGCCCATGTACCTGTCAGCATGTGCCTGTGTGTCCCCAATGCATGATGACATCCACTGCAAATCACTCAAGGTTCTAGAATTCTTTACAAATTCTAAAGAAGAAGGCAAAATCAATCAGACTGCTTGTGTCATGATGCAAACAGACTGTGTTGTATCAAGCAATTATTCAACACAAATGGATATCATATTGATATTGGTTTTCATACAGTATGCTAACTTATCTTTGTGTATGTACCAGTCATGAAAGTCTTCTTTCATGACACCAAGGTCATATTCAAATTGAATGGGCAGCATATTGTCTTCATATAGTACAGTGCTACAGTACATATTCAACTTATCTCTGTGTATGTGGGGCCTACCAGTCATTTACCTGCTTCTTTCGTGACGGCAACAGACTGTTTAGGATCATGTGATTATTCAATAGAATGGGTAGCATATTGCTATTTTTTTTAAATAGTACATTCTAATCTGTCTGTATGTATGTACTGTTGCCTACCAGTCATTTACCTGCTTGGCCCTTCGTTTGAGTTATTCATGAATTCCGACGAGAGCCCTGGGGTGACAGACAGACAGGAGCTCATTTGGGGTGGGGGAGGACGAGAGAGAGAGAGAGAGCTGGGGGAGGACGAGAGAGAGAGCTGGGGAGGGCGAGAGCGCTGTGGGCTCGAACGCTTTTTAACGACGGCTCAATCAAAGGCGTCCCCTTACTTATCCATTCCATTGCATTATAAATGACATGACAACGGCCCGTCTCTTGTCAGTTCACCAGATGTCACGCCACAGCCCAGCGAGCGCGAGGAATTAATGCGTGAAATCAGACACGCCCCCTCCATACACACTTCAGTCCACCTATGTAGTAGCTACATGCAGGGCACAGTCTCTCTTGTCTTTTGTTTCTTTATTCTCTCTCTCTCTCTCCTCCCTTTTCTCTCTCTCTCTCTCCTTCTCTCTCTCCCGCCTGTCTCTCTCCCTTCTTTCTGTCCCCCCTTTCTCTCTCTCTCTCTCTTCTCTCTCTCAGTCTCTCTCCCTCTCTCATCTGTAGTCACTGTCAGAGGTGCAGGCAGTCCCCTCATGTATTCCTCTGTGAATAAAGATCATTTAATTAAATTGCAGGTTCCCCTTCCTGTCGCCACGCTACAATTTCACCCAGACTTCACTAGAATTTTCACAGGAGCACCAACAGTCACATTCACGCTCACCCACATTTTTTTCCCCACAGTTCCAACAAGGTGAAAGAAAAGCGAGAAAAGGCCGAGATGTAATTTATATTTTTAAGTACCGTTACAACCCAGCTATGCCCTCAACCTATCTCCATGAAATGTCCTTATTTACAAGCGTTAGGGGATTGACTTGGGTTCTATGAGCCATAATTGTTTGCACAAGACAGGTTTTATCTCTCTGGAAGCCCTTTATTGTTCCCAATGCGCATTAGCAGCTAAGCGCTAACTATTTATTGCTCATTCCTTAGTGGCTTATTAAACAATAATGGATGGCATTTGGCTAATGGAACCGTGACTATGACAGTAACTGTTCATTTTCAAATTTCAATCATATTTAACAGTAATTAAAGTAATCACAACAGGCTAATGTGTTGGAAATAACTTTTGATTTAGAAGGGGAATGTTTTAATTATGTGTCTTTGTAGATTCTTGTAACTCTTCTAATATTCTTGACATATCTTCCAACAGAAATAAGCACAATAATAAATATTCTACTTCAACTGTCCATAAAGCCCTTGGATAAACACCAGGTTCACATTTTCATATATTTAGACCTCTGGTTGATTTTCTTCTCAAAACATTGCTCCAGTGTAATTCTAGCATTGTTAGAAGTCTACAAAATAAGAGTTTCCAGGTTGACAGGTAGCATATTTTTCAGCAGTAATATTCATAATATTTTATTGATTCGTGAAAAATCAGCACAACTTAACATAGATCTGAGCATCTGCGAACAACTTTGACTACTTAGAAAATGGTTGCTGTCACACACACACACACACACACACACACACACACACACACACACACACACACACACACACAGACAGAGACACACACACAGAAATAAAAACAATACACACACAAATGAGTACACAGCTGTCCTATATGAAGAAACACAATCCCCCATAAGACTCAAACCATTGCAACCTTTTCTCAGACAGGAGTGCTGCTGGGAATGTGCTGTACTGTGCTGTACTGTGTATCTAAGAGTATTTAAAGCAATATACCGGAGTAAGTTTAAGCATAGTCCTGCTTCACGAGTCTTCTAACAGCAATATATTTTGCATGAAATGAAAGATTTTCGAACAGCACAGACCTAACGCGAACGCGAAACACTTTACATTGAGTCAATGTAACCTCAGATCTTACTTTCGGTTTCCAACAGTCAGGTCCCATTGATTCAGTGTTAAGTGCCTGTTCGCTTCTGCGTTCGCGTTCGGTCTGTGCTGTACCAAATTATTTTGTTCCACTCGCTAACTAGCGCATTTAGCAAGCTCTTTCAACAGGGCTATGCTTGAATTCACTCCGGTACTCTCCTTTAACTGGACAGCTGATAGCCCCTAGAGGCCTCTACTTTCTCTTTAAAGGTCAGCAGACACCCCAGAGCTTGTCTTTAATGTTAGAAAAGTGCACTGTGTCTCTAAAAGTGCACTGTCTCTAAAACTTACACCCCATACCTTTTCAGATGAGTGGGCTCTTCCTGTATGAAAGGTATAACGACCAACTAAAATGTTGCCTGGTATCCCATAATGACTGAGGCAGATGCAACAAACTCTGGAGTACCGTTGCAACAGGTTACAGGTAAAATGGAACCCACAATGCATTAAACATTGACAGAAAAGTAAACCTCAAATTGTGTGAAAAGTGCTTTAGGGTGGATTGAACGCAAATACGCAGAAACTTTTAGTGCAACCTTACCACTGTCAGAGTTTGTCAAAATCCCTGTCATGCTTCACCAAAATAGACAAGAGACAGACCTTAGTCTTTGTAACTCACAGGGGGTCTTGGTTCCTTCTAGCACAGGTTTTTGTCTAGCAATACTGAACCACAATACTTTTTTTTCCCTGCAGTGCCCTTCAAACTTGTACAATAGAGACATTCATTCAGTGCCCCGTTACCAGACCGGGGGATGAGATGCTATACTGTATTGATCATTGTGAAGCCTCCAGGGGGTTTCAAACAGGTTACAGAAACGCTATGCTAGAGAGAGCCTTGCTGAGTGCTTTAAAAGACTGTGTGAAGCGGTCCATGAAAGCTAGGAGAAGGTAAGGCAAGTACATGTGACTGAATTTGCACAATTAATGCTTCCTCCTGCACTTGCATCTTTGCACATTGGACTGATATCTCCATGTTTTGATCTGATCTTTTATCTTATTCTTTTTATGTCATGTTTGTTATGTCTTATCTTATATCTTATGGCCTTTACAGTCCCTGTCTTTATTTTGTCTTTATTATCTGGCGTATGTTCTGAATGTTTTAATACCTGCTACAACCTAATTTCCCCTTTGGGGACAAATAAACTTGAATCTTGAATCCTGGAGAGATTTCATGAGACTGTTTCAAAAAGGGCACAAAATAACACAACCAAGAGTTTTATATTCAACTTCTTTCAAAAGTCTTCATCTCTAACCTGTGAAAACTTCATTTCTTTGCAACGAACGAGACATGGCTAACATCTATGTTATGGGACAAGAATTTCTACAATTCCTTTCATCCACCAATCCATCAACCCATCCTTCTTGTCTTTCGTCGCTTCCCTCGCTCTCTAAGCACAGAGGGCAATAGCAAAGCTGAAAGGCCTCTCAAAGGCCTACAGTAGTACTACTGAGAGCAATAGAGAAGTTGAATGGGTTCCTCTAACTACTTTGGTCTGTCTCTGTGTGAATACTTATCACTTTGAATTGCATCATGGTGCCCTTGTGCGCTGACAAAGAAAGGTCTTTTTCCTGTTCCATGGCCAACACCAGCCGACTGCATATTTATTTTACTCACACACTCTAAAGGTAAGTTCTCTGTTGTTGTGGTCCTTAGAAATTGGACAGGTTTGTTATAGAGTGAACTATGAAGCTCGTACCTGGTCAACATAGCCAATCTTTCTAACCATGTGCAGCATTCATACTTTAAAAGGGTCCTTCACTGTGGAATGCCACACATGTGGAGTGGTTATGATTGAACAGCCTTGCCAGGGCAGATGATTCAAACAGCTTTATAGAGCCTCAATGGTGTTTTTTGTTTGTTTGTTTGTTTGTTTGTTTTTTTGCCCAGTGGCACCTTCCAGACAGCACTTTAACCAAGCACTACCTTAACCCTAACCTCCTTAACCCTCACCCTAAATTTGAAGGGATAGTGAGTGGATGGCAACACTGTATTATAAGTTTTTCATACTTTAAAAGGGTCCTTCACTGTGGAATGCCACACATGCGGAGTGGTTATGATTGAACAGTCTTGCTAGGGCAGATGATTCAAACAGGTGGGTTTTTTGCCCAAGAGCACCTTCCAGGTGTAACGGAGGCCAGCTAGCTCGGCAGTAGTACGTCTAACACGCTGGGTTAGAAGCTCGGGCTTTTAGCTCAGTTGGTTAGAGCGTTCCACTCCCACGCCGGGAGTTTGTAGCTTGCTAGGGTGGCGGGTTCGAGACCCGTGTGCGGTGCGGACCGTCAACGGCTACACAGGCAGCACTTTAACCAATCACTACATTGACACTCACCCCCTCCGGAGTAAGTTTAAGCATAGCCCTGTTGCATGAGACTTCTAACAGCGATATATTTTGCATGGAATGACAGAATTTCGAACAACATAGACCTAACGCGACACATTGAGTCAACCGCACCTCCGATCTTACTTTCGGTTTAGAATAATGAGTTTCCATTGATTCAGTGTGAAGTACTTGTTCGCTTCTACGTTCGCGTCTATGCTGTTCCAAATTATTTTGTTCCACTCGCGAACTAGTGCATTTAGCATGCTCCTTCAACAGGGCTATGCTTTAATCCTTGCATATGCTTGAATCCACTCCGGAGCAACACCTTAAAGGAGAGTACCGGAGTGAACATAGCCCTGTTGAAAGAGCTTGCTAAATGCGCTAGTTAGCGAGTGGAACAAAATTATTTGGTACAGCACAGACCGAACGCGAACGCAGAAGCGAACAGGCACTTAACACTGAATCAATGGGACCTGACTGTTGGAAACCGAAAGTAAGATCTGAGGTTACATTGACTCAATGTAAAGTGTTTCGCGTTCGCGTTAGGTCTGTGCTGTTCGAAAATCTTTCATTTCATTTCATATATTGCAGTTAGAAGGCTCGTGCAGCAGGGCTATGCTTAAACTTACTCCGGTATATTGCTTTAACCCTCAGCCTAGATCTGAGGAGAGGAGGTAGTGCACTGAAGGCAGCACTGCATGGAAGGCACCGTTGATGATAAAAAAGACCAAAGACCTTGGAAGAGCTCAACTGGACCCCACTGGAGTAATTTATGTGTTTTGTTGTTGTTGTCATTGTTGGTATTTATTTACTCATCCAATAGATAAACAGGATGTTAGTGATTTGGGACCACACTTACAGTTATTGCGCTGTAGAATTTCTTGCCGCTGTGCTGTGTGTGTGTGTGTGTGTACAGTTCTCCTGTGGTAGCGGACCATTAAATACCTCCCATTCATACACACACACACACACACACACACACACACACACACACACGGACAGTACCTCCCATTTATACTGTACACAGACAGTAAACGAGGAGCGCACCTTCACATTACGATGTTTACCAGAATGAAAGAGTGATTAGTCTCCAGTAATGACAACAACATTACATTCATTAGGCCTGGGAGAAAAGAACTTATAATTACACTGTAGCTGATGGATGGTTCCGGAATGTCTTAATCAGCTGCCAGAGAAGAACTCATTGTCTCTCTCTCTCTCTCTCTCTCTCTGTCCCTGTTTCTCTCTTTCTCTCTCTCTCTCTCTCTCTCTCACACACACACACACACACACACACACACACACAAATGCACACACACATGTCTCCAGTTCCGTGTCTTATGTGACCGGCGCATCACGGCAGGTGGGGGCGATCCGATGGCTCGCTCAAGACAAGCTCCAATCAGAGCTCAGAGCTGTTACTAGCCTCGCTACCTGAGGGCTCTTACTCAAATGTGTGTGTACTAGTGTGTGTGTGATGAGTGTGTGTGTGAGTGTGTGTGTGTGGGGGGGGGTAATAGCCTAGCTACCTGAGTGTGTGTGTGTGTGTGTGTGTGTGTGTGTGTGTGTGTGTGTGTGTGTGTGTGTGTGTGTGTGTGGAGAGAGCTGGCAATCTGAGATGCTAATTGATTATCCGCTTCCTTTTACTGATTTCAGGCCTAAAGGCCCAGAGCAGATGTGCCCACTTAAAGAGATGGACAAGTGTGTACTTCAGGAATTAGACACACACACACACACAACTCTCACCGTGGCGCACATGCACATGCACACACACACACACACACACAAAACTACATGAACAGTACACACCTTCCAAAACCTTGGCACACATAGAATATGCACACACACACACACACACTTGGAGAGCTAAAAAGCAAGGGTTTGAGAAAGACATGGGGGTCTGGTCCTCTGTAATTCTAATTCATCTTTCAGAAAAATGCCACTCCGCTCCAGTCTCTGGTAATGCAGCTCTCAAAGCCTGGCACAGACATGGTAAATTACGGTGGGGAGAATATATATATTATATCGACCTTCAGGGAGCCTCTATTCTTGCACTTCTCTGCTCTTTTATCCTCCAATGCAGCCTGGATGAGAGGAGGGGAAAGGCTACTCAAGGCTACTGAAGGCTACTATAAAGGCTACTATTCACTGGGCCATTAGATGAGAATATAGAGAGCAATGAAATAGGCACAGACGGCATCTACAGTCCCAGACGCAGGCTGCCAAAAGACACTGACATTTTTACACTATCATTTTTGCCTGTCTGTCTGTCTGTCGGTCAGTGCTGGCAAAATTTACGCTTTACATCTAACTCAAGTGATTAATCCCAAAACAATTAAGATTACACATTCCTACTGGAGGAAATTAGTTGTGATTAATTAAAGGTGATTAATCATGACTAATCTTGGAAAACATTTGAGATAAATCAGATTTTTTTTTTTTTAATCGTTTGAGACAGCACTTGTTTTACTGTATCAGTGGAATTATTTTCTTTAGGACAGCTTCAAACCAGCTTTATAGACGCTAAAACCCCTAATATGTGTCTGTCCTCTTTGAGTTGCCTGGTGTATTAGCTAAATGTACTGTAAACCCCTAATATGTGTCTGTCCTCTTTGAGTTGCCTGGTGTATTAGCTAAATGTACTGTAAACCCCTAATATGTGTCTGTCCTCTTTGAGTTGCTAAATGTAGGCCATATCCCCTCTGTGTTCCTGTCTTCCAGGACAACACGGGATTTAAGTGGGGAGTGTGTGGAGGCAGCAGTAGTGTAGCTGTAGTGAATGTGTTCGCACAGCATGAGGGGATTGGCTCCTCCGAACGTCTCGCCATCACCTGCTTCTGTCGCACTGACAGCTCCTGTCATCTCCACACACACGCACACACACACACACACACACACACACACACACACACACACAGCACTCTCTTCTACATCTGCTCCCCCTCGAAGGAAGGAAGTTGCACCCACCTCTCCCCTTCTATCGCTCCCTTGTTACCTGGCGACAAGCATTCCGTTGCCGCGACACCCACTGTGAGCCCCCGGTGTGAAACATTCCAATTTGGCGTCTGGAAGAGGCGGGTGGGACTGGGAGACAATAGGAACGCTCGGAGAGAGAGAGAGGCGAGGGAAGTGTGAGTGTGTGTGTGTGTGTGTCGGCAGCGACAGTAAGCAGCGTGTTAGCTGACTGCCTGGAGACAGCGTGGGGGAGAAGCCGACCGAGCGAGCGACTGGCACAGCTAGCGTGGAGGCTAATCCCATAAACGCTATTCACGCTTTTTTTGTTTTGTTTTTTTTGCAGACAGGAAACAGGAGTCATCTGAAGTTCAAGCCGAGCTTTGCAGGAGGAAAAAGATTTTTTACCCAAAAAAGTCAGACAGTCAGTCAGTCAGACAGACAGAGAGCAGAAGCAAAGTTGTGCATATTTAAAGTAGCACATCGCATATGGATGACTGGGCCATAGACACACACAGTACAGACACGCCGCTGAGAACAAGACTGCAAGAACAAACAGAATAGTAATGCTAACTTACTTTACAACTCAGTAAAGACACGGAGCGCTGGAACAAACAACAGTGTGTGTGTGTGTGTGTGTGTGTGTGTGTCTTGGTGGCATATGGGGATAGGAGTGTGTGTGTGTGTGTGTGTGTGTGTTTGTGTGTCTTGGTGGAATATGAGGATAGGAGTATGTGTGTGTGTGTGTGTGTGTGTGTGTGTGTGTGTGTGTTTGTGTGTACATGGATCTGCTGATATAGATGTTTAATGCATTGTTGCAGTCGTATGAAGTGATTTCTCCTTCCCTATTCCCCCAGGTCTCTCTGAGACAGAGCTGAGCCCAGTGTGGAGACAGATGGAGACTTGGATTCTCTATGTGTAATACATTGACTGTAAAAATTATGGACAAACCCTGCGTGACGTCACCCATAGAATTTCTTAAGAGCAAAAATGAAGCCAAAATCGGGGGTACAGGGCGCTGCCATCTTTGACAGTTGAGTCAACGTTCTAAGCCCGCTAACGCTCGGCCAGTCCAAATAAGGGTAAAAGGTGGAGTCGGCGTGGCCCCGAGACACGCCCCCAACTTGACGTCTGCTTTTGTGGCCAGCGCAGCATCAACTCGCTAGCCAGAAAACGTGTCAATCTTTGTGAACATCGGAGCGACAACACCTTTGCTGGTAAGTGTTGAAAACCGTTGGTTTGGTGAGATTTATAATTGTTCATGCTGTCCAATAATACTTAAATACACGATTATGAACCATATATAGCATAAGGAGTTCTTCAGGCACATGAAACAGGTGTTTGGGTAATGCCAATGCTAAACCAATGGACGCTAGCGTAAGTTAGCTATAATGTCACAACTCGGCTCACTCCACTTTGTCCTACCGTTTGAAATAATTAACGTAGTTTAATTAGTAAATGTACATGGTAGACACTAGACAGTCTAATGTAATTGTACGTCCCCATTCCTGATTACTGAAGCTGGGAGCTAACGTTAACGTTATGGACCTGGGATGACAGAAGTAGCGCAGCTAAAATGTAAACAAATTTCGGAGAAAGTTATAGTGAAACGATAGTATCTTAAAATTACTTGTGTGTTGATGAAAAACATTTGTTAACTGTTCAGTGGTCACTAGTCTTGTTTGAAGTGTTGTACAGAAGATGTTCTAGATTAAACTATTGGCAATATTGTTTTAACTTTTTTTTTTTTTTTCCTTTGCAGTTACCATGGTATGGAGGGAGATGGAAGCAAGTTTGCAGTTACAGTTGGAGCCAGGACATTATAGATAGTCTAGAATATTTCTGTTCATTCACAAGCTATGTGTGATATACTTGATTTTGTAGCAACTCTTACCATGCCAACAGACTCACTCTTGAACAAGCCACACAGGCATGTGCCTAGATAAACACACCACAAGACTTAACCCTTTAGATGGATTTGCGATTCTTTCAGATTACATTCCACCTTAAAAATATTAGGTGGCAGACTTGATAGTGATCTAATGCTAGAGATCATTCTGATGTGTCACTGATTTATACCATTACTCTGCTGAATGACACCTGAGGCTTTCAAACCTGGATCTGGTTGACACGATGCCCCTTCCTTCAATTCACACTTAAATCCCCATGGAGTTACATTTCATTTTATTAAAGCTTAAATGAATCAACTTGAAATGTCATCTTATTTCAGCTTGAACTACTTATGAGAAAACCCATGTCAACAATAATTGAAAATACATATGGGTAAACATCAGTAATGCTTAAAAGTATAAAACAGTCACAGGGTGTTTACATAGATACACATGTCTACAAAGATACTAAATAAAGCTTGGGGTTGTTTAAGTTGTGAAAAAGGAAAAAAGAATAATTCTGATAATTGATAATAAAGGTCAATAGTCTACAGTGTCAAAAACCATCTGTGTAGAGTTGCAGATTTGTAGGACAATATTTTGTTTATGCCAAGTCTTTCTGATTATAGGCTACAGATTATGGAATAACCATGGTGAACTTGGTTAAGTACTTTATATACCATGAAAGTTGTGGTCCTCGATGTATACACATAGATATCTGTAGAGCATCAAACATGTTGTGTAAATCATGTCAATTAATAGATTCCAATCACACTCATGGATTGGAGAAATGGGCTGTTGTAAGAACAAATTCATAAAATGTCAATGTATCAATTGTCATGGGATCAGATGATTTCCACCAGTGTCTCTGGTTGTCACAACGATGTCCGGCTCTGAAGAGATGACCATCGACCTGTTCAATCTGACCTCAGCAAACTCCCGTCTGGTCAAAAGTGTCACCTTCCTGTTTCAACTGAACACACCAGATATAAAATGAAATTATTTTTCTTAGTTCTCACTGCATGTAGCAGAAACCAAAATAAACTGTCACAAAAGCTCTAGCACTACATTATTTCACATATGGAATAAGCCATTAAATAGCAGATTGGGTTGTTTCATATAAAGGCAAGAAGTAGACTAGATGAGTAGGCCTACCTGTCAAGGTGACAGCACAGCTCAATGGACAGCAGTCAAGTCATGTGTCTCCATGGGTCAGGAAGAGGGCATTTTCCTATGAAAGAAAAAGTTAAAAATGTTAAATCAATCTCTTTCTCAAAATGCAGTAATATGACTATTTGAACATACAGCTGTTTGATATACAAGTATGTCAGGACAAGCTGTTTATCATGCAATTGTTTTATTGCCACGTTTGTCTTACATTTAACATTACCCTTAATTCTGATTAACATTAATTACAATAACTACAAACAACGGAGCTCTCTCGGAGTCTCTCATCCGAGAAAAATGGACATCAGGTTAGATCCTCAGTGAGGATATTGCTCATTGGACAAGTTACCAAGTCAGCATTATAACCTACTCATACAAAACCATTTCTTATCTTCTGAGCAGACACAACATTACCCAAACTAACGTTACTTCCCTCCCAGCTTGTTGTAAGATAAATGCATGATAAAGAAGTGGCCTACAGCAACTCTTTCTCGCTAAGCTAAGAGCCCCAGCTGAGCTATGTCATCTATTAGCAGCTCTTGACGTTAGTTCATTTGGACGACTAATATGATAGGGTTTACCACGAACAAACTGAATCCCGTGTATTAATGTTAACGTTATCACCGGATAAAAGTTCTCACACTGTCGACGATAATTTTGGGACAGTTTGGTTCATATTAAAACAAACAACGTACAACGTTAGTTTGGCTAACGCTAGCTTTGCTGCTACGTTATCCCACGGATAACCTAGCTTCAGGCTCATGTCTTAAGTCTGTTACGGAAAACAATGTTAATGCCAAGTAAGTCAACAATGTTTACACCACTTCACTCTTCATAAACGCTGATCTATATTATGGGCCTGAGGAAATAATCACCTAATGACAGGACCAGGAAAACGATACTAACGTTAACATGCTAACTTCACCCCAGTTTCATGGCTGCTAGCTAGCGATACTAACGTACGCTACTGTGACAAAGACGAATAATTTCACTTACCGTATAAAATGTTGTGAAGCATTCTTGGATGGTGGTTAACAGCAGAGCAAGACACGTTGGATATATACTGAAATTGTAAGATACGATGATGAAATTACACAGTCAGGAAAAAGTTCAGCGAAGCTGACGCTGTGCAACGCCAAGGGCAGTTCAGAACCACTCTCTGTTGACTCCAGGCACCTGTCAATCATCTGAACCACGCCCCCTAATTACCTAAAAATGACACTAATCTGTACGTCGAACTAATGTATTTAAAAAAATTCACCCCCTCACAGTTGTCGAGGGCTAAAAATGGTTCGACAAGCAAAAAATCGTATTTTGAACCAGGCTGTAAATACCTTTTTTTAACCTGTGAAAATGGCCTTTTTAACATGGGGGTCTATGGAGATTGACTCGCTTTTGCAGCCAGCCCCCAGCGGACGGCTGTGGTATTGCAATTTTAGAACGTTCAGTTT
>JAODXP020005586.1:37500-50783 GCA_027497455.2 Sardinella longiceps | reverse complement strand
GTCGGGGGAACTGTAGATGTTGTGAGTTCTGTTGTTGTTGGGGAAGCTGTGGATGTGGTGAGTTCTGTTGTTGTCGGTGGAGCTGTAGATGTTGTGAGTTCAGTCATTGTTGGGGGAACTGTAGATGTTGTGAGTTCTGTTGTTGTTGGGGGAGCTGTGGTTGTTGTGAGTTCTCTCGTTGTAGGGGGAACTGTAGATGTTGTGAGTTCTGTTGTTGTCGGGGGAGCTGTAGACGTAAGTTCTGTCGTTGAGGGGGGAACTGTAGACGTTGTGATTTCTGTCGTAGTTGGGGGAGCTGTAGACATTGTGAGTTCTGTTGTTGTCGGAGGGACTGTGGATGTGGCGAGTTCTGTTGTCAGGGGAGCTGTAGATGTTGTAAGTTCTGTTGTTGGTGGAGCTGTAGATGTCATGGGTTCTGTTGTTGTCGGAGGAACTGTTGATAATGTGAGTTCTGTCATTGTTGGGGGAGCTGTAGACGTTGTGAGTTCTGCTGCTGCGTTGTAGGGCGTGAGCTGTGGTTGTTGTGAGTTCTTCTGCCGTTGTCGGGTGAGCTGTGGTTGTTGTGAGTTCTTCTGTTGTTGTCGGGAAAGGTGTGGATGTCGTGAGTTCCTCTGATGTCGAGGGAACTGTAGATGTTGTGAGTTCTGTTGTTGTTGTTGGAGAAGCTGTGGATGTTGTGAGTTTTGTTGTTGTCGGTGGAGCTGTAGATTTTGTGAGTTCTGTTGTTGTCGGGGGAACTGTAGACGTTGTGAGTTCTGTTGTTGTCGGAGGAATTGTTGATAATGTGAGTTCTGTCATTGTTGGGGGAGCTGTAGACGTTGTGAGTTCTGTTGTTGTCGGGGGAACTGTTGATAATGTGAGTTCTGTCATTGTTGGGGGAGCTGTAGACGTTGTGAGTTCTGTTGTTGTCGGTGGAGTTGTAGAGGTGAGTTCTGCCGTTGTCAGGGGAACTGTGGTTGTTGTGAGTTCTATCGTTGTCGGGGGAGCTGTAGACGTGAGTTCTGCCGTTGTCGGGTGAGCTGTGGTTGTTGTGAGTTCTGTTGTTGTCGGGAAAGGTGTGGATGTTGTGAGTTCCTCTGATGTTGAGGGAACTGTAGATGTTGTGAGTTCTGTTGTTGTTGTTGGAGAAGCTGTGGATGTTGTGAGTTTTGTTGTTGTCGGGGGAGCTGTAGATGTGATCTCTGTTGTTGTTAGGGAAGCTGTGGATGTGGTGAGTTCTGTTGTCGGGGGAACTGTAGATGTTGTAAGTTCTGTTGTTGATGGAGCTGTAGATGTCATGGGTTCTGATGTTGTCGGTGGAGCTGTAGACGTTGTGAGTTCTGTTGTTGTCGGGGGAACTGTAGACGTTGTGAGTTCTGTTGTTGTCGGAGGAACTGTTGATAAAGTCAGTTCTGTCGTTGTTGGGGGAGCTGTAGACGTTGTGAGTTCTGTTGTTGTCGGTGGAGTTGTAGAGGTGACTTCTGCCGTTGTCGGGGGAACTGTGGTTGTTGTGAGTTCTGCCGTTGTCGGGGGAGCTGTAGACGTGAGTTCTGCCGTTGTCGGGTGAGCTGTGGTTGTTGTGAGTTCTTCTGTTGTTGTCGGGTGAGCTGTGGATGTTGTGAGTTCCTCTGATGTCGAGGGAACTGTAGATGTTGTGAGATCTGTTGTTGTTGTTGGAGAAGCTGTGGATGTTGTGAGTTTTGTTGTTGTCGGGGGAGCTGTAGATGTGATCCCGGTAGTTGTTAGGGAAGCTGTGGATGAGGCGAGTTCTGTTGTCGGGGGAACGGTAGATGTTGTGAGTTCTGATGTTGGGGGAGCTGTAGATGTTGTGAGTTCTGTTGTTGTCGGGGGAACTGTAGACGTTGTGAGTTCTGTTGTTGTCGGAGGAACTGTTGATAATGTGAGTTCTGTCGTTGTTGGGGGAGCTGTAGACGTTGTGAGTTCTGTTGTTGTCAGTGGAGTTGTAGAGGTGACTTCTGCCGTTGTCGGGGGAACTGTGGTTGTTGTGAGTTCTGCCGTTGTCGGGGGAGCTGTAGACGTGAGTTCTGCCGTTGTCAGGTGAGCTGTGGATGTTGTGAGTTCCTCTGATGTCGAGGGAACTGTAGATGTTGTGAGATCTGTTGTTGTTGTTGGAGAAGCAGTGGATGTTGTGAGTTTTGTTGTTGTCGGGGGAGCTGTAGATGTGATCTCTGTAGTTGTTAGGGAAGCTGCGGATGAGGCGAGTTCTGTTGTCGGGGGAACTGTAGATGTTGTAAGTTCTGTTGTTGGTGGAGCTGTAGATGTCACGGGTTCTGTTGTTGTCGGGGGAACTGTAGACGTTGTGAGTTCTGTTGTTGTCGGAGAAACTGTTGATAATGTGAGTTCTGTCGTTGTTGGGGGAGCTGTAGACGTTGTGAGTTCTGTTGTTGTTGGTGGAGTTGTAGAGGTGAGTTCTGCCATTGTCGGGGGAACTGTGGTTGTTGTGAGTTCTTCTGTTGTTGTCGGGAAAGGTGTGGATGTTGTGAGGTCCTCTGATGTCGAGCGAACTGTAGATGTTGTGAGTTCTGTTGTTGTCGGTGGAGTTGTAGACGTTGTGAGTTCTGTCGTTGTTGGGGGAGCAATGGTTGTTGTGAGTTCTGTCGTTGTCGGGGGAACTGTAGACGTGAGTTCTGTTGTTGTCGGGGGAGCTGTAGACGTTGTGAGTTCTGTCGTTGTTGGGGGAGCTGTAGATGTTGTCAGTTCTGTTGTTGTCGGGGGAGCTGTAGACGTTGTGAGTTCTGTCGTTGTCGGGGGAACTGTAGACGTGAGTTCTGTTGTTGTCGGGGGAGCTGTAGACGTTGTGAGTTCTGTCGTTGTTGGGGGAGCTGTAGATGTTGTCAGTTCTGTTGTTGTCGGGGGAGCTGTAGACGTTGTGAGTTCTGTCGTTGTTGGGGGAGCTGTAGACGTTGTTATCACTGTTGTTGGGGGAGCTGTAGACATTGCTGTTGTGGACATTGTTGTTGTGGTTGCTGTTGTAAGAAGAGGTGTTGTACAAAGATTAATATGGTTTAAAAAATAATAATATAAAAGAAGGAAGAAAAATTAACATTTTTTTCTTTTACCAAAACAGTCGACGGCGCTGCTGTCAGGGTCCGTTCCACTAGAAGAGTAGGTCACAAACTCAGGCTGGTCGTCATCTCCAATGGTGGATCTGATCCAGCTCTGGTACTGGGAGACTCTGGTGTAGACACCCACACTCTGATCACAGTCACTCCCAGAGGTGAGCACACCTGCCTGGATCCACACCGAGCTCTGCTCGCTCACCAGCGGACCGCCAGGGTCTCTCTGAAAATCACATAGACATCTCACTGAAGATACCGTTGTAAAAAACAAAGTAATATGCACACCGGAGCTCCCATTTTACCGTTTTAATTCATGTAACGTTTCGGACTGAACAGTCCGAGGAAGGACTGTTCAGTCCGAAACGTTACACGAATTAAAACGGTAAAAATGGGAGCTCCGGTGTGCATATTACTTTGTTTTTTACAGTGATACTTTCCTTTGATATTGCACCCAACAAAATTTTTTTGGATGTGCGTGAGGACTAAATATTTTTACTGATCTCACTGAAGATACCTGCACTGTCAGGGTCTCTCTGACAATCATATAAACATCTCACTGAGGATACCGTTCAATTTCAGTTAATTTAGATTTAAACAAAATTTCGTACAATTCACTTTTTTAAGTGAATATGACCTGCTGATCTGGAGATTTGAATTTATCACTGTTCATTTAGATAAGACCTTTCACTAATTCACTAATTCAAAATAACTCCCCAAAAGCGTCTTCAAGATGGCTGCCAAGTGAAGGGACTTGACTTAAAAGGGCTTTGGAATTACCTGGCAGGTGCCTCCATCCTCAGTGCCAGCACACATCATGTTGCCAGTAATGGTTAGGTCCTCCCTGGTGCAGCTGCACTGTCTGTTTCCCACCACAGGGGGCGCTGAATCACGTAGCACTGAGCTCAGAGGAAAGAGTGGAGCAGGTGGAGAGAGAAGACAAAGAGAGAAAGGGAGAGAAAGGGAGAGAGAGAGAGAGAGAGAGAGAGAGAGAGAGAGAGAGAGAGAGAGAGAGAAAATAAACATTAAAATTAAGACATTAAAAACCAGTGTAACTGCCAGAAGTTTAAATTTTGGTTTTGTTTAGGATTTATATAATTTCTTGTAATGTCTTATTATGTTTTGGAATTTATTTTTGAGTTTAGTAAAGCTGAAGATGGTGGCAAGTCTCATAACAGAGGAGACAGGAGTCCTGATTTTATTGACTAAAGTAAGCCAACAGGCTCCTCTTTTAGTAGGCTTCCCACTAGGTTGTCTAGGTTAACTAAGCTGCACTGTCTATTTCCCACCACCTGAGGCGCTCCAGGACTTATCACTTAAAAGACAGGTTTGGTTTTTAGCACATTTAGCCCCTTTTCTGGAGTGTGTAGAATGAAATAGAACTATCAACACCAAAATTTTGACAATTGCTCCAGTCTTGGATGTTGGCCTCATTTTGAATCGTTCCCTGTCTGCCTCAGAATGGCTTGATATGTGCATGTTTGATAATGTCCTTAACACATTTAAAACTTTAATTTAAAATTTGTGCAGCTCTCTGAGTGGTTAGTGGTGCCTGTTGATGTTCCAAAACAACTATCATAGAGAAACACAATTCCTATCAAGTTTTAGGAGTTTGCCTTTTTGTTGTGCTAGTTGATATTACTACGCTTAATGCTAAATGGTAAATAGACTGTGTTTATAGAGCGACTTTTCGACTACAATTACTCTGTCTTTACACTGTCTCCCATTAAACCATTCACACACCAGTGGCGGGGGCTTACATGCAAGGTGCCAACCTGGTCCCTGGGAGAAATTTGGGGTTAAGTATCTTGCTTAAGGACACCTCGATGGGGTCAGGTGAAGTGGGGCTCACCCAACGGCACATTTACCCCCTGCGCCAGCACTGCCCCCGAAAAAGATAGTTCCATAATGTTGCATCTTCTTTGAATACCACAAATGATACATTTTCCTCCCCCAAATGAAAGGTCAGGATTTAACCTTAAAACCTTAGCTTTACCTCCTCGATTATCGTGCCCCCAGCCAGAAGTCCAGCTATCAACGCCGTTGTGGAAAGCACTGCCTACAGCAGCCAGGCACACGGGACTGATGGAGTCTGTGAAGTCGAAGGCAGCACTCAGCTTTAACAGAGCGATGTCGTTTTCTTTCGTTGTCTCATCATAGGCGGGATGCAGCACAATCTTTCCCAGGAACCTTGTATTTATGAAGTTAGGACTTTGCTGGTTCAGAAGACCCAGGTGCACACGATATGAGTTGGCAATAGGAGAGCTAAAGACAAAAAACATATTTACATATTAGTAGATTAGTAACCCAAAGTTATTCCACTGTTAGTACCTGGGGAACACTAAGGTATTCCACTGTTAGTACCTGGGGAACCCTAATCTATTCCACTGGTTGTACCTGGGGAACCCTAAGCTATTCCACTTGTAGTACCTGGAGAACCCTAAGCTAATCTACTGTTAGTACCTGGAGAACCCTAATCTATTCCACTGATAGTCAGTACCTGGAGAACCCCAAACTATTCCACTCTGAATAAGTACCTGGGGAAGCCTATGCCAGCACACTGTTAGTCAGTAGCTGGGGAACCAAATTTCACTGGTAGTACCTGGGGAAACCTAAACTATTCCACTGGTAGTCAGTACCTGGGGAAACCTAAACTATTCCACTGGTAGTCAGTACCTGGGGAACCCTGACCTATTCAACTTGTAGTACCTGAAGAACCCTAAGCTATTCTACTGGTAGTACCTGAAGAACCCTAAGCTATTCTACTGGTAGTCCGTACTTGGGGAACCCAAAGCAATTCCACTGGTAGCTAGTGCCTGGAGAACCCTAAGCTAACCATTGGTCCTCTATCAAAGTCTCAATAAAGCTCAGTGCCTGAGGAAGCAGTAGGCTTTATTACATCAAACATTCTAATCACACAACCAATCAGACACCAGACTATCCTCCATTGGTCCTCTATCACAGTCCCAATAACACTCAGTACCTGGGGAAGCAGTGGGCTGCGGTGAGGACCCACTGTGAGCTGATGAGGGACCCCCCACAGATGTGAGTCCCACTGGAGAGCAGCCGGATGCTAATCTGCCAGGGCCAACTTCCTGCCGTACTAACACCTCCAGTCACCCTAGTGTTAAGGGGTGCTTTGCCACAAGCTGGGGAAGAGGAGAAATGGACATAAGAAAGACAGACAGAGAGAGAGAGAGAGAGAGAGAGAGAGAGAGAGAGAGACTTTGTTTACATGTACCAGGGTTTTTATGAAAATGGAATATGAATACAAAAATATATTTTTTTCCTCCGTATAACAACATAATTACGATCAGCAAAAACAGCCAGGCAATGCTGTCACAAACAGGTCAAACTGTACGTTCACACCAAGAGCTACTAAAGCTGTAAAATCGCTGGAAGCCATTCACTTTCTATGGGCAAGAGTGTCAAAAGCGATTAGAGCGACAAAAGCTACCAGCTGTAAAAGTTCGGCGATTTGAGCGACAAAAAAAAGCTAAAAAACTGTTAACTTTATACTAATTAGCTATGACGCGTTTTAGCTGTAAATTTAAACGCTGTGATGATAATGGGAATGACAACAGGTACGTCATGAGCGATAGAGCGATTTGGGCGAACACAGAAAATTTAGCAGCTGTTTTTTTTTTTTTGAGCTACAAAAGCAATTTTGTAGCTTTAGTAGCTGTTGGTGTGAACGCACAGAAAAGAATGGATAGCCAACCGTAGTCTCCCTGACCGACCACACAAGAGCATTGTGCTTGGTTCCCTGCCAGCAAGGGTTGAATATCACAGTTTTTTGTGGCTTATGGCTGAACCTTGGGGTGAAATTTGGGAAAGTGGGAGAGGGTACATACCCAGAACTATCGATGGTAACGTTTGGGGGAGTGGGAGAGGGTACATACCTAGAGCTCTGGAGGGTGATAGGGGGTAGATGGGGGTGGTACAGGGCCAGGGTTACATACCCAGAACTCTCGAGGGTGAACTTCGGGGTGAAAGTGGGAGAGGATACATACCCAGAACTCTCGGAGGAGAAGTTTGGGGTGAAGTGTGGGATGAGGGTACATACTTAGTAGTATCGGTGTTGAAGTTGGGGGTAATAGTGGGATGGGGATACATACCCTGTACTATCGGAGGTGAAGTTTTGGGGTGAATGGGGATGGGACGAGGGTACATACCCAGAACTCTCGGTGGTGAAGTTTTGGGGTGAAGGGAGGAAAAGGGGAGGGGTTAAGGGTGGAACGGGGTACATACTCAGAACCCTTGAGGGTAAAGTTTGGGGTGAAGGGAGGTGGTATGGGGGTACAAACCCAGAACTCTCGAGGGTAAAGTTTGGGGGTGAGGGGTGTGATGGGGTTACATATCCAGGATTATTGGTGGTGAAGTTGGGGGGTGAATGGGGGTGGGACAGGAGTACATACCCGGAACTCTTGAGGGTGAAGTTTGGGGTGATGCTGTATACGAGCAAATGAAGTTGCTGTCCGGGTCCACACCTGTCGGAATGAAATAGAAATAAATAAACAGACAAACAAATAAACATACTTAGGAATATTATACCAAACAACAACAACAACAAATCTATTCTATTCTAGTCCTAGCGTTATCCTTGTGCCTTGTGTCATCAGGATACAGAGGGACATGACACAAAAGAGGAGAGCAAGGATCAGCCAACAGCACAGACAAAATGAACAGTGACATTTTCCACACCTGCTGACTGAAAGAGGGTTGTTTGTGGGCTCCCGCTGAACTGTCTGCCGATCCACTCCACGTACTCGGACACTCTTGTGAAGGCCAACGGACGACCGCTCTGAGGGCAAACGCCACCAAAGGTCACAACCCCAGCCTGGACCCAGGATGACCCCTGCTTCATCACCAGCGGACTACCAGAATCACCCTGCAAGAATATAGCAAAGGTACACCATCACTTTTGGGTGCTCCTCACACTGTGTGAGTGTGTGTGTGTGTGTGTGTGTGTGTGAAACCCTACCAGACAAGTGGTAGTTCTTCCTGCACAGATCATGGAGTCTTTAAGATGTGCCGAGGCCACGCAAACAGTCACACTCCCGGTTACCAACCACAGCTGCTTGGACCTGCTGAAGGGCACCTGGGCAAGGATAAAGAGGCAAGTATAATCATAGTATACTGTAGCATAATCAATGGTATATGGTATATTATGGTATAATAATTAATGGTATATTATTAACCCACGCATCTCATTTATTCCATTACTAATCAGTGTATCATTAGTTATATATAATGTTATGTTACTTAGCAACTTTGGTGGTTGCAATGCAATTTCCCATTGCCAACTAACTAAGTTGCTAACGGGTCACCACAACCAACCTGCAGCATTTACACAACCAACGACCCAACCTTTGTGTTCTGATTGAGTAAAACAGAACCAGTAACCTAGCCATTGTTTTCTGATTGAATAGAACAGAGTTTGTGTTCTGATTTCAATAAATAGAACCTGAAACCCAGTCTTTGTGTTCCTTATTTAATAAAACAGAACCGACTGGCACCATTGGCCCAGCCAGTAACCCAGCTTTGAGCTCTAATTCAGCTTTGAGCTCTAATTTAATAAAACAGAACCAACCTGCACCATTGGCCCAGCCTGTAACCCAGCTCTCGGTGTCGTTGTGGAAGACACTCCCACTGGCAGCCAAACACACTGGTCTGATGTAGTCGTCGAAGGGAACCCCGGGGGCGATCACGAGCAGGCCGATATCGTTCTCAGAGGTGGCCTGGTTATAGTCTGGGTGTGTAAAGAGGAGGAATCCCTTCCTGGAGATTTCATTTATGCTGCCTGACTGGTGGAGACGTCTGAGGTACACTGTGATCTGATTAGCAGTCAGGCTAAAGAAGCAAGAAGAAGAAGAAGAAGAAGAAGAATGTGGTCAACAAGAGTATATATAGACGTCTGGAAATGATGATAACAGGCTAAAGAAGCAAGAAGAAGAAGAAGAAGAAGAAGAATGTGGTCAACAAGAGTATATATAGACGTCTGGAAATGATGATGAAATCTCGGCATTATATGGGTTGCCTAGTAACAATGTCAAACAACCTATACTAGTTAGTAAGTTAGTTATGTTTTATTTGATAGGGACAGATACACATCATGTAGGCTGTACAACAGCCTAACAGAGAGGCATCATAGCATTTATAGCCAAGGGCTAATTTCCAATGCCCGTCCCTAGGGCTTTTAAAATAAAATACATGCGTAGATATTAAAATGTTTTTGTCATTTTAAAGAGCAGCCTTACCATTCAGTCAATCTTACAGACAGCCAATATATAGCTAACCATATATCAATGTCCAGTCACTAATCCATTCATCCCCTAATTAAGTGCATTTAGTAAAATTGTACTCTACCTATCTATCTTTGCACCTGACCTACATTATACACATACCATTATGGACACACACACACACACACACACACACACACACACACACACACACAGACACACACACACACACACACTAACCTATAAACGATCATCTAAAAGTATTTTTTAAATTTTTAAAACTCTCTAAAACTCCTTAATGAATTAAGAATTAAGAATGTTTGGGTTTTGTTAAAGTTACAGTATGCGTAAGATTCTGCGAGAGCGTACCATAAGAATGTGGTAAAGAATGTTAGCCTAGAAATCTAGACATACTCTAGGGGTTGCGGTGGCAAATGTTTTGCTCAGCCAGTACGTCATGTGGTCAAAGGAAATTTAAAGATATCTTTAAATATATTTATCATAGGAAATTGAAAGATATATTTAAATGTAGGCAAGGAAGAGAGTCACCGGAGCATCTTCAGATGTGGAAAAATAACTGTTTTATTGGGCAAGTGCCAAGACTAACGTTTCGACGTTGTAACGTCTTCTTCAGAGTCAAGAAGACGTTTGATTGACTCTGAAGAAGACGTTACAACGTCGAAACGTTAGTCTTGGCACTTGCCCAATAAAACAGTTATTTTTCCACATCTGAAGATGCTCCGGTGACTCTCTTCCTTGCCTACTATTACCAGTCCTTTCCCGTGACGCACCAGATTGTGAAGTACAGGAGCGCGGAGGATATCTCCCTTTTCTACGCGATATATTTAAATGTATTTGTAAAAAATTAAGACTTACATTTTTCGGGTGCCCCACTCCACTCCACAACCCCCTTTGCAAGATTTTTTGAGAATGTACCATAAACATATATCTTTTTAGTGATTAGTGGTTAGGACCCTATTGGCGTCTATGAGGGTGCCTGAGCAGTTTTGTAACTGTAAAAATACCAGTGAGATTCTGTAACTGATAATGTACCGAAAACATATATCTTTTAGTGATCATTGGTTAGGACCCTATTGTCATCTATGAAGGTGCTTAAGCAGTTTTGTAACTGTAAAAAATACCTGTGAGATTCTGTAACGTAACGTAAACAGATCTTAAGGTATTACCAGACCTACCCTCTGAGGCAGCGTGCTGTGGTTAGGACCCTATTGGCGTCTATGAGGGTGCCTGAGCAGATGTGCCTTCCTGAGTGGTGCAGACTGACATGCCAGGGCCACATTCCATCAGGGGCATCCTGACCACTGATTGGGTTAGAGTTCAGTGGGGCGCTGCCACAACCTAGGGAGAATGAATGAAAGAAAAAATGAACATGAATGAATGAATGAAAACTTTATAATCCACAGTGTTTTAAAATGTTCCTTCTGTTTCACTCTTAAAAAACTCACAAACATGATGATTCAACCAGTAGCATACATAAACTGGCACATCACCACAGAAACATGACAAATAAAGGAATACATGTACTCCAACTTTTAGAAAACTGGGCTATTCACCCTCTTTTCTGGTGTTACAATTGTGGGTAAGTATTTTGGTCTGAGTGCATGCATTGTCCTAGTCTGGCAACCTCAACTTAAGCTCTTTTTTAACTTTAGAATGGAATGTAGAGTAAAAGCAACATAACATTCCAGCGCCAATGATAAGCTAAAGCTAAACTTGGGGTTGCTGGACTAAGTAAAAACTTTCAAGGCAGAAACAGATCCATCAACCAATCAAAATCGACTCATCCTCTGACAAACATTGTCTCTGCTGTCCGTCAGGCATGGACTGGCCATAGGGCATACGGGGCAATGCTCGGTCATTAGAAGGGCTGGGGCTGTCATTGTTTCATAATTTTCCATGAAGGATATTGGGCTAATGTAATTAAATATCTCATGTTTATGCAATATGTACAACTTACAATGTTATTTTTACTAGCCAAAACGTTATTATTATTGAATAAAATCATGATGAGCCGACATTATTTTTTGGTCCCTGTCCGGTCTCTGCCGTCGGTCAATGTTGCCCCAAATTCACTCATTCTCATAGGAACACAGTAGGAAAAGTAGACAAAGTAAGACATGATATAGATCAACTCACCTGACTGGCCAGAGGACCCTGGAAGGAAAAAGAGAAAGAGACAGCAGATGAGATGCGTTTCAACAGAGTGTACAGAAGGCGTGCACAAACTCCAACACTTCAAACTACTTTGGGGGCGAGTTTAAGAAGTCAGTCTTTAAGTTCCTTTAAAGCATCTGTCCATTTGGCATAACCTCTATCAGTCATAGTATAACATTAGTGTTCCTACTTGGCATGATCCCTATTAATTGTCAAACGAAAAGGACATCACCCGGTTGCAACTTAACCGTATAGATGGTAAGCAAGTGTTTAAAACATAAAATAAACAAATGGCTCCGTTTTGAAAGAAGTTATCCTGTTCAGTTGGGGTACTATTTACGTATGAAAGAAGTTATCCTGTTCAGTTGGGGTACTATTTACGTATGGAAGAAGATCAGCAGGGCTGCATTCTAAAGAGCATTGATTGAAGAATGCTGGTGAAACTTTTTAACCCGACAAACATCACAGGTGTCCTGTTATCTACAAATAACGGACACCTTGCCAATCAATCAGAAAACCGTATTCCATTCCACATGGTGATAAAATTAGTTATTCACCTCCTTACTCTGACCTACATATGTGGATAAAAGAATTTTGGTCACAGTGTTTGTGTTTTCCTAGTATGGCACCACCAATCTTCCCCATGTTTTAGCTTTAGCTTAGCATAGGTGAAATTGGGGTTGCCAGAATAGGATAACGCATGCACTGAGTTTACATAATGTACTCAGTTTACTCATATTTACATGAGATTACATATGTAACTCCAGGTAACCAATATTCATAAAGAGGTGGAATATTTCTTTAAAACATCTGTTCATTTGGAATAACCTCTACAGTTATCTCTCCAACTTTCTTGCCCATTACTGTTTTATGCTTTTCATTAGGGAGTTTAAGCATTCACGATTTTCCCGACGGTGGCGGCACCAGGAAATGTATCCCTCCTCCCATTGTTTTCAGTCGCCATCGAATCCATAGTAATCATTGAGCAAGTTGCCGCTGCTACGGCAGGAGCTCTCTGATTAACACACCTGGTACTGAGCTGATGTTTACGTCTACCATGTGACAGATCACAGATTAAAATGAATGAAATAAAGGTGCATCCCGTGCGCTCTCCTTTCTTTCCAAAATGTCTTTGAAGACAGCTAGAGGTGATTAAATGCAAAAATGTGTTTCTCTTTTGAATATATATATATATTTTATTAATTTTGCCTTATGTATAATGTTTGCTTAGATTGACAGACTTTCTGGAATTAAATATTATGCTCTAAAACTTAATGAAAGGAGGAAAATATTATTTATTTTCTTTTTTGCTGTTTATAATTAGGCTATAATTCGCGCACTATAGATCATTCAAGAACCTCGCGTAGTTGAGAATATGGGAGATTGCTTCTTTTCACGTTGCAGATCAGCTCACTAAGGCAAACAGAGCCGGCAGTACGGCTGAAGTCTCGATCAGTGGAGAGCAGATTGATTTCCGGGGAAGAGATTTATGGATTTGTCTAAGTAGGCCATCTCTCTCTCTCACGCACACACACACACGCTTAGTCTCAATGGGACCTATCCTTCCTGGCTAAATAAAGGCTAAATAAAATAAAATAAAATAAAATGAAATAAAATGCATCTCATTAAGATTGTCAGGAAGGAAGATTATGTATTGGTCTAAGTATCAGACAAACAGACACACACACACACACACACACACACACACACACACACCCAAGTGTTCTGAATCTCATTAAGGTTCTGAGGAAGGAAGCGTATTTATGTATGTCAAATCTAATCTCTTAAACAAACACACACACACACA
>JAODXP020005586.1:0-32500 GCA_027497455.2 Sardinella longiceps | reverse complement strand
TCCTCAAGCTGTCCCTTATATGAAAACTTTACTTTCCTGGCCTCTTATTGCTACTCGTCCCAAATATTTTGGAATGTGTAGCTCTCATAAAAATCCAAAATGAGCCAATATTCGGCATAACATTTCAAAAAGTCTCACTTTCAATATTTGCCATGCTATCTATATTTGGTAACACTTTACTTTACAGCCTGTGAAGTACTGGGTAAATATTAGATAAGAATGGTGTAACAAAAAAGTACTAAGGAATAACACATTGTGAACAATATATAGGTTTATGAGATTTGTAAATTATTGGATTCCATTTTTGTTAACAATTTATGCAGTGTCTCAACTTTTTTGGAATTCAGTTGTAGAAGGGGGATAGGATGGGGCGCCAACAAGAAGCACCCTCTCTTACCTAGAGAAAAAAAAAACATGGCCAGATCCCTGGATTGGGGTGGGGTGGGGGAATCTAATGTGTTTTAGAGTGGGATGGGAGTGAGGGGGCCAACAACGAGGAACACCCTCCCTTACCTACAGAAGAACCCTTTGGCCAACCAACTGATCCAACCAACTGGAGGGCTACTTTAAGCTAATGGGGCACTGTTATGTCGGGAGAGGGTGAGGTGATGGTGTTCTGTTAGTATGTGGGGAGAGGGTGTAGTGATGGTGTTCTGTTAGTATGTGGGGAGAGGGTGTGGTGATGGTGTTCTATTAGTATGTGAGGAGAGGGTGTAGTGATGGTGTCTGTTAGTATGAGGGGAGAGGGTGTAGTGATGGTGCTCTGTTAGTATGTGGGGAGAGGGTGTAGTGATGGTGTGCTGTTAGTATGTGGGGAGAGGGTGTGGTGATGGTGTTCTGTTAGTATGAGGGGAGAGGGTGTAGTGATGTGTTCTGTTAGTATGTGAGGAGAGGGTGTAGTGATGGTGCTGTTAGTATGTGTGGAGAGGGTATGGTGATGGTGCTCTGTTAGTATGAGAGGAGAGAGTGTGGTGATGGTGCTCTGTTAGTATGTGGGGAGAGAATGTGGTGATGATGCTGTTAGTATGTGGTGAGAGGGTGTGGTGATGGTTTGCTGTTTGTATGTGGTGAGAGGGTGTAGTGATGGTGTTCTGTTAGTATGAGGGGAGAGGGTGTGGTGATTGTGTTCTATTAGTATGTGGTGAGAGGGTGTAGTGATGGTGCTCTGTTAGTATGAGGGGAGAGGGTGTAGTGATGTAGAGCTTGAAACGGGCCTTAAAACTAAGACCCGAACCGGCCCCAGCCCGAGAGAACTCCACCCGAGCCCGCCCCGGCCCGTATGATTGACAGCTTCATAGAGCCCGAACCCGTTTGCAACCCGACATTTTTCAATTGTGCGCATATCAAAGCAGTCAACAATGAGTCATTTTTGCTGAACATTTCTACGTTTTTTATTCAGATTAGTTATGTCTGAAGTTCAAGAACTTCAAGGCTAAAATAAATGATCTGCCCAAAGTTAAAAGAAAAATAAGAACAGCAATAATTACCAGTTGTCTTGCTGTCATACTTTAACATCACGTCGCACTTCTTGCATTTGACATACCCCACTGCCTCGTTTTTCTCATTGTGAACGTGCTCAAAATGTTTCCACACCTCCGACCTCGCATTTACTGGCTCGACCAACATGAATTCGCCAAGGGCTAATCTCCGTTTAACTTCTTCTACATCCATTTTGCATCTACTAACGCATGCCTGTAGATCAAACGTTAGGCGTATCATGTGATCGCATATTTGCCGCGCATCGGCTTTCAGCCCGAGCCCGAGCCGGGCCCGCTTGGAATATTGAAATTAGACCCCGAACCGGCCCGAACCCGGCAGGTCCTGTTGGGCCCCGTCGGGTTCGGGCAAATATTTCCAGCTCTATAGTGATGGTGTTCTGTTAGTATGAAGGGAGTGGGTGTAGTGATGGTGCTCTGTTAGTATGTGGGGAGAGTGTGTAGTGATGGTGTGCTGTTAGTATGAGGGGAGAGGGTGTGGTGATGGTGCTCTGTTAGTATGTGAGGAGAGGGTGTAGTGATGGTGTTCTATTAGTATGTGAGGAGTGGGTGTAGTGATGGTGTCTGTTAGTATGTGGGGAGAGTGTGTAGTGATGGTGTGCTGTTAGTATGAGGGGAGAGGGTGTGGTGATGGTGCTCTGTTAGTATGTGAGGAGAGGGTGTAGCGATGGGGGTGGGCAGTATGATGAATGTATGTTTGAGGTTTTCTGATGTTGGTGGGTTATATAGTATGAGAATATAGATACAGATGGCAAGTCTGACCACGCCCACTAATATAGCTCCGCTGTGGGGGAAATAGAGAAAAATAGTTCCATCTGGGGGAAACGGCAGGCTCACTCAGTGGGGAAGTCAATGAGATGCTAAGCTAGAAGTTACACTGAGCACTATCTACAAGGACTTTTTTAAGGGCAATGCCTTAAGGTAGTAATGATGTTCAGTTGGTCCGATGTGAAATCTGAACTTGACACCCCTCCAAACACGATACTGAGGACAATTTAGTTGATGCTTGTTAGCTTCATTAGCTTGCTAACTAGCCAACTTCATTCATCACCACAGTAAATGTAGCTAACTTTAGCTTGCTAAACTGAGCTAATCTGACTTGTGATTGAAAGATGCTTTACTTATGACAGGAGCAGAGACAGCTCATGACATTTCTGTCAGTGTTACTGGAATAATCAAATCATGGAAAGTTTATTTTAGTCTAAACCCAAGCAAGCAAACAGGTCATAATTAGACAAAGAAGACTTTGTTCAATTTTACCAAGTGGTCTATTATTGTTTAGCACATTTTCTACCTTGTCCATTCACCACAATGTTAATTTGGCCTTTGTTTTCTCCCACGCTAACTCCACCCTCACATTGTGGGGGCGTTAACCGTACTTGCCGTCTGTATCTATAGGAATCTGTCTGAGGGTACTACATGAATGTTATTGCCGTCTGTATCTATAGGAATCTGTCTGAGGGTACTACATGAATGTTATTGTATTTGTAGAGTTACACACAAGAAGACACAATGCACACAGGGATGGACTAATAAATACATTTTATTAATTAATTAAACAGCTTTCATATATGGACATGAAGAAAACTAAACAATAAATATTAAACTCAAGAGTTACACACACATCAGTGGGTATATTGGTTAATATGACAGTTCTACATGGCATGCCAGCATATTGTTTTATTCACAGGGACCTCCTGGCAATGTTAGGTGACTGGGAGACTGCAGTGTATCAAAACGTGTGGTTTACAATAGGGCTACGGCCAAAGGCAACATTTTGGATGGCCATTTCAGTGCTAACAGCCAAACGGCTAGCTTATAAGTGCTAATAAAAATAAAAAATTCTGGGTAGCCATTTTTTTTAGTGCTAACTGCCAATTCTGGGCAGCCATTTTTTCAGTGCTAAGGGCGAACATGGTGGGGTTGAAAAGCCTTTTTTTTTTTTTAGAACTTATAGCCATTTGGTTAGTGCATCATCAGAGTTCATCAAAGAAGAAACATTCTGGGCAGACTTTTTTAAGTGCTAACAGCCATAAAACAACAGCCAAAGCAACATTGGCCAAATGGGCGGCCATTAAAAAAAAATGCTAACAGGCAAAGCAACATACTCTCTCTCTCTCTCACTCTCTCTCTCTCTCTCTTAAAAGTAATAATAACATAACAAGATAATAATGACACAAACATAATAACATGAAAAATATATAAAGTGCTGCTCTGTCAATCAATACAGTAAGGAGCAAGTGCATTGACAGTGACAGATCTTACAGTCAGATATAGCAATGTTAGTCTTTTCTTCACCTTTTCAATATTACACCATTTTATGGTCACACATATAATACACATTGGGCAGCCATTTTATGGATACATTTAAACATACAGGTCAGCCATGTTATGGATACACAAGACAGCAATTTTAATGGTAACTGCCAAACCAACATTCTAGCTATCCTCCAGCAAACCCATGTACATAGGCCCCTTTTGGGGTCACAGGGTCGGTGAGGGTTTTGTCATTGGCAAAGCACTGGTCATTAGTACTGGAGCCTCGCGGGCTGCCCGTCACTTAGCCCTCTCTAGGCCCACATTCTGGGCCTGCATGGGTTTGCTATAGGCATTCACCTAATCATGGGCTGCCCATACACAGCCCAAAGGCTTACTGGTTAGGAGAAATACACATTTTCTCAGGTATTTGCTTAAAATAAAATAGTTACATAAAATATAATAAATATTATCAAACAAAAGTTATAAAATATTCAGTGCTGATTAATGACATTTGTAACAAATTGGTTGAAAACCAAATCCCCCAAGCACCTCTATTCTATTTTTTCGTCCACTACGACATCCTTGTAAGTATAAATTAAATATATCTCAATGTCATTGGATACCTGGATGATTGACAGGTCACTGAGCCAACCACTGCAGGGGCATGAGTAGAGAGATGGCCACCAGACTCCAGGCAGTGAAGATGCTGGTCTTACCACTGGCATCACTGGACAAAGCTGGTGAGAAATTACATAAAAAAGATTGTTTACATGTGTGTGTGTGTGTGTGTGTACTAGTGGTGGACATAAATATATATATTTTTAATCTAGATTAATCTCACTGTAAATTTGAAATTAATCTACATTAAAATGGCTCATTTTAATTCTACCGAAGACATTTAATTTGCATGTGCTACTTAAATGATGAATAAAAGTAAGTCTTTGAAAGCGGGTCTCTCAAGCCAGGTGGCACATAAAAAAATATATATATTTGTGCCTCCAGTTTTACATCAAAAACAATGTAGTGGTACTGTTTTGATTCAATTATGACTGTTAGTAGACCTACTACTGCCTTAGATGATGAGATGAATGTCACATAATAGGGCTACTATATGGGTGCATTCTACTTTACTGCTATTTGGTGTTTCCTTTATGTAACACAACATGCAGTGTGCCAACATTCTCAACTTAAAACTTAGAAATAATTCCATACAATCAGCAAGCATGACATGGCACCTTGCAACCTTCATAACACAAATATAAGTACTGACTTGTACAGTTTCAATTTGTACTTTTAAAGTAAGCTAGGTTGAGCGCAAAATTAAGCTCTATACTTTTCTGAGATGCATTTCATTCATATCAGCCCATAACTGCTTTCTGAGATTTCTGAAAGTTGTAACCCTAACCAAGAATAAACCTACCAATAGGTAGCAATTTGTCTGGTGTTCCCTCCTCTCATCACTTTAGCCTACATGCAGTGAGTTGTTGTTGGTAAAGCAAAACCCGGAGTGGATTATCAG
This sequence comes from Sardinella longiceps, assembly GCA_027497455.2. Classification (NCBI taxonomy): domain Eukaryota; kingdom Metazoa; phylum Chordata; class Actinopteri; order Clupeiformes; family Clupeidae; genus Sardinella; species Sardinella longiceps. The sequence continues at coordinate 27,226 of JAODXP020005586.1, read as the reverse complement.
CAGTATATGCATTCACTATGATTAAAAATGGAATGGATTCTTTCGCGATGCAGTAGACAACTTTGAGAATAGATTAATGGCGTTAATTTATTTATCGCCCGATCAGAATCTGACATTAACACAGCATGTTAAAGGAATATACCGGAGTGAGTTCAAACATAGCTCTGCTGCACAAGCTTTCTAACAGCAATATATTTCGCATGAAATGAAAGAATTTTGAACAGCATAGACCTAAACGCAAACACAAAACACTTTACATTGAGTCAATGTAACCTCAGGTCTTACTTTCGGTTTCCAACAGTAAGGTCCCATTGATCCAGTGTAAAGTGCCTGTTCGCTTCTGTGTTCGCGTTCAGCCTGTACCGTACCAAATTATGTAGTTCCACTCGCTAACTAGCGCATTTAGCAAGCTCTTTCTACAGGGCTATGCTTGAATTCACTCCGGTATTTTCCTTTAACGCCGTTAATGGCCCAACACTATTGTAAACCTATTCTCACCTGTGCCATCAAGTGCAATGATGGTGAAGCTGAGGTTTCCACTCTGTGCGGCGCGGAGCATGGTGTTGTGAATCGCCTTTCTGTTGGGCAGCGTGGCGTTGGGAGTGAAGATCAGATCCGACACATGAATGATGGATCCTCGACTGACCAATCAGAAAATGAAACACAACTGTTACATCACAGACAAGGCTTTTTTTCAGCGTAGACATATATCGCACTGTCACTACGGTTCCATGGACATAAATAATCTGATCCATGGGCATTCTATAGAACAGTATCCAAGGAGATGCATTCATAAACTCCAACTGAAATGGAATATTTGCTGAAATAATCTGACTATTCATGTATCTGCACTAAGTGTTAGCAGTGTAATTAGCTAACATAGCTAAAAATGCTAATTAGTGAAGGAGGTAACGCTAACTGGTAAACACTAGGTATATGTTTCCAGTACTTTCTCACAGAATCACGCAGGGACTGTTACAGTTTCAAAACTTTAAAAATGTTTTTAGATCATGTGTGCTTATATATTAGTAGGTTGTTTGCCATTGTTACTAGGCAACCCTTATTATGGGAGATTTCAGCGTAATATCCGGCTGTCCGCAAATACCCTTTAGTATTGACCATGCTAATTAGCTAGTTAAAAAAATCACCTGAATGAGTTGACGGTGAGGCAGATGAAAACTTTCGTGAAGTCTTGGGTGAAGAAGGGCTCCAACTGAAGAGGAAGGCACAGAGATTAAATAATGTGTGTGTGTGTATGTGAGAGAGAGAGAGACAGACAGAGAGACAGACAGAGAGAAAGAGAATGAGTGTGAGTGTGTGTGACTGACCTCCTGTTTGATGAGAGTAGCTCTGTTTTTGAAAGCATCAGAGCTGGAGTTGGCTAAGGTTGTATCAAACGTGTCATTGGTGGCAAACAGGACATTAGGTGTGATTCGCGGAGAACCTGGAGGTAGACATAAACACAGACATTGGCCACAGTGTGTGTGTGTGTGTGTGTGTGTGTGTGTGTGTGTGTGTGTGTGTGTGTGTGAGTGACACTCACACATGACTGTGATGGAGTTGACATGAAACACAGACATTGGCCACAGTGTGTGTGTGTGTGTGTGTGTGTGTGTGTGTGAGAGTGTGTGAGAGAGAGAGAGAGCGTCAGTGTAAATAAGACATCCACAGACATTGAGTCATGGGAATATAATACTGGAATTATACTGTGTGTGTGTGTGTGTGTGTGTGTGTGTGTGCGTTCGTGTGTGTGTGCGTGTGTGTGTGTGTACTCACTCGTGACTGAGATGGAGTTGACATCCACGGGCAGTGAGAAATTAGAGTTGATGTCACTCAGAGCCTCCTTCAGGATGTTTTCTATTTCCACTCTCTCAGGCAGTGGCCTGGTGGATTTCTCATTAAAGACCAGGTCTACATCCATCTCCACATCGTCCACCTTGTTACGGGAACTCTGCCTGCACACACACACACACACACACACACAACAACAACAACAACAAAACAGATGAGAATCACATGACACTGGCTATACTCACACACACACACACACACACACACACACACACACACACACACAGACCCAGACCCAGACATACGTGCATATATGGGCAATTCCAGCGTTATGGACGTGACATTTTCATGCATTAATGATGAACAAAATGCCACATAACCTCCGCGAACCTAGCAGTATTTAACAATTTTGTTCATATTCTTGTGCAAACTCCATGGCTGAATACAGGCAAACACAAAAAATTATGATTGATATCATGATTTACATCATAAGAATATGAGCGTTGCGTTATGGACATGACGAAAAATGGACAAGTTTTATGGGAGAGTAGTTTTTGCTGTGAAGTTTGTGAAATTTTTAGAGAAACGTAAATATTACTACATTCATACCAAACAGGACACCTCAGTAAACACAGAGAAAGACTTCATTTAAATGTTAAATGTAAAAAAGTTGGCTTTCATTAGGAGAAATGGCGTTATGGATGTTATGTTGTGGAAGTGACATCTTGAAAAACCTCCCAAAAACCTACAAAACAATTGTGAATGGTGGATTTGAACCTGTTACGACAGAAATAGTCATATAACAATAAAAAATAACTGATAGCATCGCAGCTTTGTGTGTGTTATCACCCACTTATGCCCATTACAAGCCCCTCCATAGACTCACATTATGAGTAGGGCAAAAAATGTAACAAATAGATATCCTCTCGAAACTTGCTCAGATGTTTATTTACATCGAGACAATACTTTTTTGTATTGCAAGTTTTCTGAAAGAATTTAAGTTTTAACCCTCCTGTGATCCTTGGGGTCAATTTGACCCCAAAGCAACGTTTAACATCATAAAATATATATATTTAACTTTTTTCTTTTGGCCTCATATTTCATGACTTTTCCTCATTTGATGGGGACAGTAGACTAAGCATGAAATTTGTGCAATAATATGTTTTGAGTGTCCTGTACAAAAAATGTATACACGGATGATCCTTGGGGTCAATTTGACCCCAGATTGATTTAGCTACCTAGCTAACTGAGCTAACTTAAGCTAGTGCTACCAATGTTGTCAGAATGGTCCCACACTCCATCAGATATGATGCCAGCTATATTCAAGATATAAAAACAATATTTGAGCATTGAAACTGTCTTTGTTTATTGGTATCGTCGGCTTGGGGTCAAATTGACCCCAAAGGACCATGCGTGTGACTTTTTTTCATATCATTGCTAATAACAGAAAAAGTTTTTCATTCCAAGTGCTACAGATACACCAAATATGTGTTAAGGAGTTATATAAAGCCATTTCAACACTAAAAATCATAGTTCTTTCACATTTTGAGGCAGTTTGGTGATTTTTAGACCATATTTAGACTATAATTTGCTATATTCGCGCACCAGGTATTCTGGGTTCACAATGAGGCATGTGTGATGGTGGCTTTCTATTGTAGGGCATTAGGTTATGTTTATTAGACATCAAACTAAGTGCCTGTCACAAAAAAACAGGTAACAATATAAATTGCTATTATTTTATGAGGATTTATTTAGCTGGGGTCAAATTGACCCCAAGGATAAAGGGTGTGAGTAAGATTTGAGGGACGCAGGAGGGTTAAGGTGAGGTTGACTTTTTCGTGGAATATATAACATACTTGCTTGCACAATCACCTACACTCTTTCTCTATCTCACATACACACTCACAAACACACATTCACACACACACACACACACACACACACACACACACACACACACACACACACACACACACACACACACACACACACACACACACACACACACATATAAACCATAACTCATACCTGAAGGCCAGCACGATGGAGTTCACAAACAGTTCTCCATATTCTGCGCTGTATATCGTGTCACACTAGAGAAAGAGGGAAAATGTTAGATTTTACCAGTGCAATGGTGTCAGTATGACTTTTTGCACTGGTCAATCACGTAATGTTTTGAACTGATGGATAAATAAACTAACTATTACTATGTCCAATTTATGTCACTGTCTTTCATTCAATTAAGTATCATCTCTTCAGGATATTATCCAAAACCTTTAAAAAAAATCTAATTGTAACTGTAATTGTAATTTCACATTATCTACCACAGCTTATTTTGATTGGTTATTTGCAAATGATTGACAAGTCAGTAGGGTCAAATCCTCCACTGACTCACCACAGCCTAATCTGATTGGTTATTGCGCATGATTGACAGGTCAGGACTTTCACATTATCTACCACAGCCTAATCTGATTGGTTATTTGCATATGATTGAGGTCAGAAATGTCCAATCCACTACTGACTTACCAAGGCCTTAATCTGAGCAGCGTGCTGCTGGAATTCTTCACTCCGTGGGTCGCTAAGCGCTGGGGTGTAAACAATACTCAGGACAGCCTGCAGTGTAAATATGGGGACGAGACGACCAGTCTGGGTGGTGTTGGCTGGACTTTTGGTTGTCATTGTGATGGTAGTGGTTGGTGCGTTGGTTGTCGTTGTTGTGGTGGTGGTGGCTGGAGCTTTGGTTGTCTTTGTTTGGACGGGGTGAACTGCCTGAGTGGAGCTGGTGCTTGTATGTTTGGTTGTTGTCGTTGTGGTGGTGGTGGTGGTGGTTGGAGTTTTGGTTATGGTGGTAACGGTTGGACCTTTGGTTATTGTGATAGTGGTGGTTGGAGTTTTGGTTGTGTTGGTGGTTGCAGTTGTGGTTGTTGTGGTGATCATTGGAGTTGTAGTTGTCTTTGTTGTGGTGATAGCTGGAGCTTTGGTTGTGGTGTTGGTCGTCGTTGTGCTGTTGGTGGTAACTTTGGCCGTAGTTGTTGTGGCTTTGGTGGTTGGACCTTTAGTTGGAGTAGTTAAAGCATTAATTGGAGTTGTTAGAGTTTTGGTTGTAGCTGTTGGATTTTTGGTTGTGGTTATTGTATGTGAAACTGCCGGTGCTTTGGTTGTGCTTAGTGTAGCTGTTGGAGAGGCAGTAGAAGATGTAGGTATCACATTTTAAAATGCTAACAACATGCTAACAGTCTTCAAGTGTATTAGACCATTTGGGTTTTGGCTTACCTGCAGCTAATGTTGATAGTGCTTGTGTTGTAGGAACAGCTGATGATGATGATGATGTGGGTTCTGTTGTTGAGACTCTGGTGTGGGAAGGAGGATGTATTGTTGATGATGTCATAGGTTCTGTTGCTGTTGGTTTTGTTCCTGAGGCTGGTGATGTCATAGATTCTGTTGCTGATGGTTTTGTGGCTGAGGCTGTTGATGACGTCAAAGGTTCTGTTGCTGTTGGTTTTGTTGTAGAGACTGTTGATGTCACATGTTCTTTTGTTGTCTGAGGAGTTGTGGATGTTGTCAGCTCTGTTGATTGAGTCTGGGGAGGTACTGATGATGTTGATTCTGCTGTTGTCTGAGACACTGTTAATGTTGTGAGCGCTGTTGATGAATGTTGATATGTCAGTATGTTAGAGACCAACAGTTATGGTATGTTAAGACCGCAAGCGGTAAATTGCTGAGAGTTTCGGAAGAGCTACCAAGAAATATTGTTTGAGCACAGCAACAACAACTGCAAAGTTGCCAATGACGTTAGCATTCGAATGTTCAATCCTACTTCTCTACAGAGAGTCACACCGGTCAATCGACATTCTGATTGGTAATCACCGAACCACATCATAGCTCATTACATAAAGTTAATCGAAGTTTAACTTTCTTTTATGCCTTCATGCAGACTAGAGTCGAGATGTCATCCCACTATTATTCACGTTTGTCTAGCCAGAGTCTTCTCACTGCACCATCATGGTTGAATAGATAATGTGATAGCTAGAGAGTTCGTCACCTGTGCCATTGATGTGGGTGATGACGAGTGAGACGGTAGGACTCCTGCTGGCTCGGAACATTGTGTTGTAGAAATCCTCATCAGTAGGAATGGACACATTGGAGTAGAAACTGAGCTCTGTCTCGTGGATGATGGAACCAGGCCTAATGACAGACACAAACACAAGGGAATCGTGTAAGGGATAACGTTATGTAATAGCAGACACAAACATAAGGGAATCGTGTAAGGGATAACGTTATGTAATAGCAGACACAAACACAAGGGAATCGTGTAAGGGATAACGTTATGTGATAGCAGACACAAACATAAGGGAATTGTGTAAGGGATAACTTTATGTAATGGCAGACAAAAACATAAAGGAATCATATAAGGGATAACTTTATGTGATATCAGACACAAACATAAGGAAATCGTGTAAGTGTTAATGTACTTCTCAACAAGTTGGATTGCCGCGTGTTTGCATGCTGTGAGATCGGCAATCTTTAAGAAATTGTCTTGCTGTTACCTGTTAAACACTGCCAGAGCTAAGCCGTGCACTGGGAGAATGAAAGGGGGATTGGCTACACTGTAAAAAAACAATTTGTAATGGTGACTTGAAAAATGTGTGGAAACTCGTTGCCTCAAATGAGTTGAGTAACTATAACTTATCTTTTTAGATGTAAATACCTTTTAACTTGAAAAAGATCATTTATAGTTACTTAAATCATTTGAGGCTACGAGTTTCCACACATTTTTCAAGTAACCATTAGAGCGACAGAAGGCAACTGTGCTTTATTTACCGATATCTTTAGTATTTGTCTTTAGTATTGTTAATTCAAACATCACCAAATTTGGCACTGCACTCACTCAGGTCAATAGCAAGCTGCCTACCAAATCTGAGGTCTGTTGGACGAACAGTTTTAGAGTTATGCGTGGAACACACACACTGTAAAAAAGGATTTGTAATGCTTACTTGAAAAATGAGCGGAAACTCGTTGCCTCAAATGAGTTGAGTAACTATAACTTATCTTTTTAGATGTTATGTGCTTTTAACTTGAAGAAGATAACTTATAGTTACTTAACTCATTTGAGGCAACGAGTTTCCACTCATTTTTCAAGTAACCATTACAAATTGTTTTTTACAGTGCAGACAGACAGACACACACACTCACACACACACACACACAGACAGACGTTCCTAGATAGTTGATTACCTGAAACTTTTTGCCTTTAGTCCAACAAAGCCGGGACTATAATCTCGGTGGAAGAGTGGCTCCAACTTCATAGAAGGAAGAAATAGAAAATATTTTGATTTTTTTTTAAATAAAATTTTAGTAGTGGTCTAGTTTCTCAACTATTCTAAACATACATAAATGTCAATATCTGTGGTCGATTCACATAATAGGGAATACTTGCCTGTTGCTTGAGGCGTGTCTCTAGCTCCTTGAAGGCAGCTGATTGGCTGTCAGCCAGGTCAGTCATCCAGGTGTCATTAGTCCTGAACAGCACATTGGCCACAGTGCGGACAGTCACTGCACAAACAGGAAGTAGAGAGGACAATTAGATGTGGGTGTTGAAGAAGGTAAAAGATGGATGAGAACTAGGCATATATAATAGTAGCAATAAGGATGTTAGTCCTGTACACCGGAGGCAGAAAATTGACACGAAAACCCTACCTTCGTAAGCTGTTGATGTTAGTTTTGGTGTTGTTTGTGGAGCTGTCGAGGTTGTGAACTTCGGTGTTAGAGGAGATGAAGATGTTAGTTTTGGTGTTGTTTGTGGGGCTGTTGATGTGGTATTTTGTGTTAGAGGAGATGAAGATGTTAGTTTTGGTGTTGTTTGTGGGGCTGTCGAGGTTGTGAACTTCGGTGTTGGAGGAGATGCAGATGTTAGTTTTGGTGTTGTTTGTGGGGCTGTCAACGTTGTGATTTCTGGAGAGGAAGTTGTGATCTCTGTTATTATTGTCTGTGGAGCTATCGATGTGAACTCTGTTGATGTCAGTGGAGCAGTAGATTCTGTTGCTGTAAGAGCTGTAGATGTTGTTGGTTGTGTTGTTGTTGAAGGAGCTGTGGATGTTGTGACTTCTGTTGTTGTCAGGGGAACTGTAGATGATATGAGTTCTGTAATCGGGGGAAATGTTGATGTTGTGATCTCTGTTTTTGTCGGGGGAACTGTAGATGATGTGAGTTCTGTAATCGGGGGAACTGTTGATGTTGTGATCTCTGTTTTTGTCGGGGAAGCTGTAGATGATGTGAGTTCTGTTGTGTGAGCAGCTATGGATGTTTTAAGTTCTTCTGTTGTTGTCAGGGGAAATGTGGATGTTGTGAATTCTGTTGTCACGGGGAAAGTAGAAGTTGTGAGTTCTGTTGTTGTCAGGGGAATTATGGATGATGCAAGTTCTTCTGTTGTCAGGGGAACTGTGGATATTGTGAGTTCTGTTGTTGTCGGGGGAACTTTGGATGCTGTGAGTTCTGTTGTTGTCGATGGAACAGGGGATGTTTTGAGTTCTGATGTTGTTGAGGTTGTGACTTTTGTTGTTGTCAGGGTAACAGTGGATGTGAGTTCTGTTTTTGTTGGGGAAACAGTGGATATTGTGAGTGCTTCTGTTGTTGTCAGGGGAACTGTTGATATTGTGATCTCTGTTGTTAGGGGATTTGTTGGTGTTGTGAGTTCTATTGGTGTTGGAGGAAATATAGATGTTGTGAGTTCTGTTGTTGTCAGGGGACCTTTTGGTGTGAATTCTGATGTTGGAGGAGCTGTAGATTTGATCTCTGTTGTTGTCAGGGGAGCTGTAGATGTGAGTACTGTTGTTGCCGTTGATGGAACAGTGGATGTTTTGAGTTCTGTTGTTGTCAGGGGAGCTGCTGAGTTCGTGACTTTTGTTGTTGTCAGGGGAACAGTGGATGTGAGTTCTGTTTTTGTGTGAGGAGCTGTAGATGTTGTGAGTTCTATTTTTGTTGGGGGAAATGTGAATATTGTGAATGCTTCTGTTGTTGTCAGGGGAACTGTGGATGCTGTGAGTTCTGTTGTTGTTGTCGGGGGAACTGTAGATGTTCTGAGTTCTGTTGTTGTTGTCGGGGGAACTGTAGATGTTCTGAGTTCAGTTGTTGTCGGGTGAACTGTAGATGCTGTGAGTTCTATTGTTGTCGGGTGAACTGTAGATGCTGTGAGTTCTGTTGTTGTTGTTGGGGGAACTGTTAATATTGTGATCTCTGTTGTAAGGGTATTTGTTGATGTGAGTTCTATTGATGTTGGAGGAAATGTAGATGTTGTGAGTTCTGTTGTTGTCAGGGGACCTTTTGGTGTGAATTCTGTTGTTGGAGGAGCTGTAGATTTGATATCTGTTGTTGTCAGGGGAGCTGTAGATGTGAGTTCTGTTGTTGTTAAGGGAACTTTGGATGCTGTGAGTTCTGTTGTAGTTATCGATGGAACAGTGGATGCTTTGAGTTCTGTTGTTGTCAGGGGAGCTGCAGAGGTTGTGACTTTTGTTGTTACCAGGGGAACAGTGGATGAGAGTTCTGTTTTTGTGTGAGGAGCTGTAGATGTTGTGAGTTCTATTTTTGTTGTGGCAACTGTGGATATTGTGAGTGCTTCTGTTGTTGTCAGGGGAAGTGTGGATGCTGTGAGTGCTGTTGTTGTCAGGGGAACTTTAGATGTTGTGAGTTCTATTGTTGTTGGGGGAACTGTTAATATTGTGGTCTCTGTTGTTAAGGGATTTGTTGATGTTGTGAGTTCTATTGGTGTTGGAGGAAATGTAGAAGTTGTGAGTTCTGTTGTTGTCAGGGGACCTTTTGGTGTGAATTCTGTTGTTGGAGGAACAGTAGATTTGATCTCTGTTGTCGTCAGGGGAGCTGTAGATGTGAGTTCTGTTGTTGTCGGGAGAGCTGTCGATGTTGTGAGTTCTATTGTTGTTGGTGGAATGTTAGATGTAAGTTTTGTTGTTGTCGGGGGAATTGTGGATGTTGTGAGTTCTGTTGTTGTCGTGGGAACTGTGGATGTTGAGAGTTCTGTTGTTGTCGGTGGAGCTGTAGATGTTGTGAGATCTGTTATTATTGTCAGGGGAACTGTGGATGGTGCATGTTCTATTGTTGTGTGAGAAGCTGACAATGTTGTGATCTCACCTGTTGTTGTTGGAGGAGCTGTAGAAGTTCTGTGTTCTGTTGTTGTCTGGGGAGCTGTAGATGTTAGGAGTTCTGTTGATGTGTCAAGAGCTGTGGATGTCATGAGTTCGTCTGTTGTCAGGAGAAATGTGGTTGTTGTGAGTTCTGTTGTTTTGGGAGAGGCTGTATATGTTAAGATCCCTGTTGTTATCCGGGGAGCTGTAGACGTTAGTCCTGCTGTTATTGGGGGAGCTGTAGATGTTGTGAGTTCTGTTGTCAGGGAAACTGTGGATGTGAGTTCTGTTGTTGTGGGAAGGGCTGTTGATGTTGTGAGTTCTGTTGTTGTCGGGAGTTCTGTTGTTAGTGTGGGACCAATGGATGCTTCTGTTGTTGAGTGAGGAGCTGTTGCTGTTTTGAGTTCTGTCGTTGTTTGGGGAGCTGTAGATGATGTGAGTTCTATTGTTCTTGTTGGGGAAACTGTGGATGTTGTGAGGGCTTCTGTTGTTGTCGGGGGAACTTTAGACGTGAGTTCTGTTGTTGTCAGTGGGGTTTTAGATGTTGTGATTTCTGTTGTTGGAGTTATAGTAGATGTGATCTCTGTTGTTGTCAGGGAAACTGTAGATGTTGTTAGTTCTGTTGTTGTTGTTGGGGGAACTGTGGATGTTGTGATGTCTGTTGAGTGAGGAGCTGTGGATGTTGTGTGTTCTGTTGGGGAAACTGTGGATGTTGTGAGTTTGGTTGTTGTCGGGGGAGCTGTGGATGTTGTGAGTTCTTCTATTGTTGTCAAGGGAGCTGTGGATGTTATGAGTTCTTCTGTTGTTGCCAGGGGAACTTCAGACGTGAGTTTTGTTGTTGTCGGGGGAGTTTGAGATGTTGTGATCTCTGTTGTTGGGTGAACTGTGGATGCTGAAAGTTCTTCTGTTGTTGGGGAAGCTGTGAATGTTGTGAGTTCTGTTGTTGTCAGGGGAACTGTAGATGTCATGTGTTCTGTTGTTGTTGGGGAAGCTGTAGATGTTGTGGGTTCTGTTGCCAGGGCAGCTGTAGATTTGGTGGGTTCTGTTGTTGTTGGGGGAGCTGTTGATGGAGCTGTAGATGTTGTGAGTTCTGTTGATGTGGAAGAGACAGTGGATGTTAGGAGTTCTGTTGTTGGGGCAGCTGTAGATGTCGTGGGTTCTGTTGTTGTCAGGGGAACTGTAGATGTGATCTCTGTTGTCGTTGGGGAAGCTGAGGATGAGGTGAGTTCTTCTGTTGTCAGGGGAGCTGAAGATGTAGGTTTTGTTGTTGTCGGAGGGACTGTGGTTGTTGTGAGTCCTTCTGTTGTCGGGGAAGGTGTGGATGTTGAGAGTTCCACTGATGTCGAGGGAACTGTGGATGTGGTGAGTTCTGTTGTTGTTGGAGAAGCTGTGGATGTGAGCTCGGTTGTTGTCGGGGAAGATATTGATGTGTTGAGTTCTTCTGTTGTCTGGGGAGCTGTAGATGTGAGTTCTGTTGTTGTCAGGGGAGCTGTGGTTGTTGTGAGTTCTGTCATTGTCGGAGGAGTTGTAGACGTGAGTTCTGTGTTGGGGAGCTGTTGTTGTGGCTGTTGTTGGGGAGCTGTAGATGGAGTTCTGTCGTAGTTGGGCGTGCTGTGTGTCTGGTTGGGGAGCTGTAGATGTTGTGAGTTCTGTCGTTGTCGGGGGAGCTGTAGACGTGAGTTCTGTCGTTGTTGGAGGAGCTGTAGATGTTGTGAGTTCTGCCGTTGTCGGGGGAGCTGTAGATGTTGTGAGTTCTGTCGTTGTCGGGGGAGCTGTAGACGCTGTGAGCTCTGTTGTTGTCGGGGGAACTGTAGACGTTGTGAGTTCTGTTGTTGTCGTGGGAGCTGTGGTTGTTGTGAGTTCTGTCGTTGTTGGGGGAGCTGTAGACGTTGTCAGTTCTGTTGTTGTCGGGGGAGCTGTAGACGTTGTGAGTTCTGTCGTTGTTGGGAGAGCTGTAGACGTTGTTATCTCTGTTGTTGTTGGGGGAGCTGTAGACATTGCTGTTGTGGACATTGTTGTTGTGGTTGCTGTTGTAGGAAGAGGTGTTGTACAAAGATTAATATCATTTGAAAAATAATAATATAAAAGAAGGAAGAAAAATGAACAATTTTTTCTCTTACCAAAGCAGTCGGCGCTGCTGTCAGGGTCCGTTCCACTCGAAGAGTAGGTCACAAACTCAGGCAGGTCGTCGTCTCCAATGGTGGATCTGATCCAGCTCTGGTACTGGGAGACTCTGGTGTAGACACCCACACTCTGATCACAGCCACTCCCAGAGGTGAGCACACCTGCCTGGATCCACACCGAGCTCTGCTCGCTCACCAGCGGACCGCCAGGGTCTCTCTGACAATCACATAGACATCTCACTGAGGATACCTACACTGCCAGGGTCTCTCTGACAATCACATGGACATCTCACTGAGGATACCTACACTGTCAAGGTCTCTCTGACAATCACATGGACATCTCACTGAGGATACCTACACTGCCAGGGTCTCTCTGACAATCACATAGACATCTCACTGAATATACCTACACTCTTCAATTTCGATTTAAACACAATTTCATACAATTCACTTTCTTAAGTGAATATGATGTGCTGATATGAAGATTTGAATATAACACCATTCATTTAGATAGGACCTTGCACTTAGGACCTTGCACTCAAGTCAAAATAACTCCCTGAGAGTGTCTTCAAAATGGCTGTCGAGTAAAGGGACGACTTAAAAGGGCTTTGGACTTACCTGGCAGGTGCCTCCATCCTCAGTGCCAGCACACATCATGTTGTCAGTAATGGTTAGGTCCTCCCTGGTGCAGCTGCACTGTCTGTTTCCCACCACAGGGGGCGCTGAATCCCGTAGCACTGAGCTCAGAGGAAAGAGTAGAGCAGAGAAAACATCGGAGAGAGAGCGACAGACAGAGAAAGAGGGGGAGAGAGAGAGAGAGAGAGATAATCAGTGAATAAACATTAAGATACATTAAGAACCAATGTAACAGCCAAATGTTTTGGAATTCATTTTTGAGTTTAGTAAAGCTGAAGGTGGTGGTAAATCTCATAACAGAGGAGACTGGAGCCCTGATTCTCCACTTAACAAAGTGGGTGCTCTCCGTCCGCCATCTTTTCTAAGACAACAGACTCCTCTTTTAGTAGGTTTACCACATTGCCAGTTTTACACTTAACTACCTTCTTGTAATGCCTAGGATTATCCAGGATTATCACTTAAAGGACAGGTTCCGAATGAAATTCCTATCAAGTTTTAGGAGTTTGCCTTTTTGTTGTGTTAGTTGATACTACTTCGCTGAATGGTAAATGGTGAATGGACTGCGTTTATATAGCACTTTAGACTCCTACAAGTACTCAAAGTGCTTTACAATGCCTCCCATTAAACCATTCACACACCAGTGGCAGAGGCTTACATGCAAGGTGCCAACCTGGTCCCTGGGAGAAATTTGGGGTTAAGTATTTTGCTTAAGGACACCTCGATGGGGTCAGGTGAAGTGGGGCCCATTCACACACCAGTGGGCAAGATCTGATATCACCAAGTATTTAACGTTTGCCCTGGATCAATGTACCTTAAACCTAACCCTAATCCTAACCCATTCATCCAGGGCAACAAGTTAGACATTGATCCTGGACTCTTAATTACTTGGTGATATCAGATCATCCCACCAGTGGCGGAGGCTTACATGCAAGGTGCCAACCTGCTCACTGGGAGAAATTTGGGGTTAAGTATTTTGCTTAAGGACACCTCGATGGGGTCAGGTGAAGTGGGGCTTGAACCTGCAACCCAACGGCACATTTACCCCCTGCGCCAGCACTGCCCCGAAAAAGATAGTTCCATAATGTTGCATCTTCTTTGAATACCACAAATGATACATTTTCCTCCCCCAAATGAAAGGTCAGGATTTAACCTTAAAACCTTAGCTTTACCTCCTCGATTATCGTGCCCCCAGCCAGAAGTCCAGCTATCAGTGCCGTTGTGGAAAGCACTGCCTACAGCAGCCAGGCACACGGGACTGATGGAGTCTGTGAAGTCGAAGGCAGCACTCAGCTTCAACAGAGCGATGTCGTTTTCTTTCGTTGTGTCATCATAGGCGGGGTGCAGCACAATCTTTCCCAGGAACCTTGTATTTGTGAAGTCAGCACTTTGCTGGTTCTGAAGACCCAGTTTCACACGATAGGAGTTGGCAGTAGGAGAGCTAAAGACAAAAAACATATTTACATATTAGTAGATTAGTAACCCTAAGCTATTCCACTGTTAGTACCTGGGGAACCCTAATCTATTCACTGGTAGTACCTGAAGAACCCTAATCTATTCCACTGATAGTCAGTACCTGGAGAACCCTAACCTATTCCACTTGTAGTACCTGGAGAACCCTAAACTATTCCACTGTTAGTACCTGGGGAACCCTAAGCTATTCCACTGGTAGTACCTGGAGAACCCTAATCTATTCCACTGGTAGTACCTGAAGAACCCTAATCTATTCCACTGGTAGTGCCTGAAGAACCCTAAGCTATTCCACTGATAGTCAGTACCTGGAGAACCCTAACCTATTCCACTGTTAATAAGTAATCTGGGGAAGCCTAAGCCAGCACACTGTTAGTCAGTAGCTGGAGAACCCTAAGCTATTCAACTGGTAGTACCTGAAGAACCCTAATCTACTCCACTGGTAGTACCTGAAGAACCCTAAGCTATTCCACTGGTAGTCCGTACTTGGGGAACCTCTTAATGTTTAAGTTCCTGGTTCTATTTTTGCAAGGGGGGGGGCAAAATCCCCCTTTATGCAGACAGTCGAGCTCTCATTGGTTGATAGAACTTTATTGTTTCATATTGTGATGTAATGCATTTATGCAGGCAGGAACTATTCTAGTTTGCTCCCATTGAAATGTATTAAGATGCCATATTTTTCTCATTATTCCATGATCTTTGGCTCAGTACCTGGGGAAGCAGTGAGCTGCGGTTAGAATCCACTGTGAGCTGATGAGGGACCCCCCACAGATGTGAGTCCCACTGGAGGGTAGCTGGATGCTGACCTGCCAGGGCCAACTTCCTGCTGGACTAACACCTCCAGTCACCCTGGTGTTCAGGGGTGCTTTGCCACAAGCTGGGGAAGAGGAGAAATGGATATAAGAAAGAGAGAGAGAGAGAGAGAGAGAGAGAGAGAGAGAGAGAGAGAGAGAGACTTTGTTTACTTGTACCAGGGTTTTTAAGAAAATCAATATATTTCTTCCTTTGTATAACAGCATAATAACAACTAGAAAAGCGCTCGAGAGCGCAGACCTCCGCCAAAGCAATGTAGTCACAGACACAATATAAATTCCAGATGGTGTTATGGATCACTGATTGCCACCAAAATCAAATCAGTTCTTGCTCGTCCCAATATACACAATGACTGAAAATGTTATCCAAATCCGTGCAAGCTATCCTGCTGACAGACAGACAAACAAAGAATAGAGTTTGGGGTGAATCGGGGTGGGATGGGGGTACATACCCAGAAGATCTATCGGTGGTGAAGTTTGGGGTGAATGGGGGTGGGATGGGGTTCATACCCACAACTCTCAGTGGTGAGATTTGGGGTGAAAGATGGAAAGGGGGAGGGGTTACATATCCAGAATTCTCTGTGGTGAAGTTTGGGGGTGAAGGGGGACGGGAGTACATACTCAGAACTCTTGGTGATGAAGTTTGGGAGAGTGGGAGAGAGTACAAACCCAGAACTCTCAAGGGTGAAGTTGGGGATGAGGGTAAATATCCAGGACTATTGGTGGTGAAGTTGGGGGTGAAAGGGGGTGGTACGGGGTTTCATACCCAGAACTCTCGAGGGTGAAGTTGGTGGGACCAGGGGGATTTGGCTGCTTAGCTTCGCCAATTAGCATTGCACTTCCTCGTCGCCATTTTCCAGAAATGACATCATATATGACTCTATTTGACATATGACTGATAGGTTAATGCTACACTTTCAGCTCATGCTAACGAGCTCCCTGTGCACATCAGGTGTGTGCCACCCTCATCTCCATTAGTAACATGGCCCCTCACTAATGAAATGGAGTCGGAAGTGAGCTCCATGAAACGCCATCTTGACAACTGAAAATTTTGTTCAATTTTGGATGAATTCACTAGCCTAGCATTCCACATTGGAATGAATGGGAGGCGGGACTTGGTATGTTTCTCCAGGTTTGGTAGAGTGGGAGAGGATATATACAGGGTTCATAACCAGAACTCTCGAGGATGAAGTTTGGGGTGAAGGGTGGTATGGGGTAGCCTGGCAAGGCCATCCTACGTACTTACATTAAAATAGATTTGACCTCCGTAATAGTCTGGACCACCAGAGCGCCTACTACGGTTCGCTCAGGGTTTAGCCAATCAGCGCACAGTTTAGAGCGAGGTCGCTTATACTCGCCCGATACGTTCGAATTATCCTTTACAAAATTGGTACATGACATTAACATTCATGATCTTGAGGACGTATTGCCACACGATGTCAAAATAAATTGGAATTAGCTAGCGATCTGTTACTGCTGAATGCAGAAGTGAGAGCCAGGTGAGAGGATACGTCATATTCAAACGGAAACATGTTTCAATTGCATTGTTCCAGACTGTGACGGAGTCAACAGTCGGCTTATTAGTCAGGCTAGGTGTGGGGATGCATACCCGGAACTCTCGGTGATGAAGTTGAGGGTGATGCTGTATACGAGCAGATGAAGTTGCTGTCCGGGTCCACACCTGTCGGGATGGAATATAAATAAATAAACAAACAAACAAATAAACACACATATGAATATTAGGCCAAACAACAACAACAACAAATCTACTCTATTCTAGTCCTAGTGTTATCCTTGTGCCTTGTGTCTTGAATAACATCAGAATACATGTTTCTTTCTACACTTCCTGTGCCAATGCGAGTGGGCCAAGAGCTCCTGCGCCAAGAGCTCTGTGTGTTTTGTGTCTCTTTTTCGCTTTTAATCGTATAGGACAGTATAGAGATGGACTAAAAACAAGTGGGAGAGAGAGATGGGATGAGATCGGGAAATGACCTCAGGTCGGACTCGAACCCATGTCCCCAGAGTAATAGTCTGCCGCTCTAGCCCACTGAGCCACGACGCCCCTTGTGTCTTTATAGCACTTTTTCTTTTTGTTTGCTTTTGTTCCTTGAATTTCCCCTTGGGGATCAATCACTTATGTATATATATCTATCTATCTACATAATCAGAATACACAAGGGCTTGACGGAAAAGAGGAGAGCAACCGTGGAAAAGAAGGGTCAGCCAACAGCACAACAAACAAACAAACAAAAACATACATATTATACCAAACAACAACAACAAATCTATTGCGTTATCCTTGTGCCTTGTGTCTTGAATAACATCAGAATACACAAGGGCATGACACAAAAGAGGAGAGCAACCACAGAATAGAAGCACAGACAAAATGAACAGTGTCATCTTCCACACCTGCTGACTGAAAGAGGGTTGTTTGCGGGCTCCCGCCGAACTGTCTGCCGATCCACTCCACGTACTCAGACACTCTTGTGAAGGCCAATGGACGACCGCTCTGAGGGCAAACGCCACCAAAGGTCACGACCCCAGCCTGGACCCAGGATGACCCCTGCTTCATCACCAGCGGACTACCAGAATCACCCTGCAAGAATAAAGCAAAGGTACACTATCACTTTTGGGTGCTGTGTGTGTGTGTGTGTGTGTGTGTGTGTGTGTGTGTGCGTGGGGGGGTGGGGGGGCTAGGGGTTAATTGAATCCCTCCCAGACAAGCAAGCGGTGTGTATGTGTGTATGTATTTGACAAGATGAATGACTGAAGTGTGTGTGTGTGTGTTTGTGTGTGTGTGGTGAATCCCTACCAGACAAGTGGTAGTTCTTCCTGCACAGATCATGGAGTCTTTAAGACTGCCGAGGCCACGCAAACAGTCACACTCCTGGTTACCAACCACAGCTGCTTGGACCTGCTGAAGGGCACCTAGGGGTTGAGGGAGGGGTTTACATTATTAATCAGGGTATACTATATTCCAGTTAATAATCAGTATATACCATAATCCGTTATTTATATTTTATTAAATGCTATAAATCAGAATTATCCAGGGGTAGCATAGTTTCTAACTGTTACTTAACAACTATATTCCAGTTGATAATCAGTATATACCATAATCCAATTAATATATTATTTATATTTATTAAATGCTATGGCATTTAAATATAACATTTAATCCAGTTTATTAATCAGAATTATCCAGGGGTAGCATAGTTTCTAACTGTTACTTAACAACTACTGTATGTTGGTTGCAATGCAATTTGTCATTGCCAACTAACTAAGTTGCTAACGGGTTACCACAACCAACCTGCAGCATTTACACAACCAACGACCCAACCTTTGTGTTCTGATTGAGTAAAACAGAACCAGTAATCAAGCCATTGTTTTCTGATTGAATAGAACAGAGCTTGTGTTCTGATTGAATTAAATAGAACCTGAAACCCAGTCTTTGTGTTCTGATTGAATAAAACAGAACCGACCTGCACCATTGACCCAACCAGAAACCCATCCTTAGTGTTCCTTATTGAATAAAGCAGAACCAACCTGCACCACTGACCCAGCCAGTAACCCAGCTTTGAGCTCTAATTCAGCTTTGAGCTCTAATTTAATAAAACAGAACCAACCTGCACCATTGGCCCATCCTGTAACCCAGCTCTCGGTGTCGTTGTGGAAGACACTCCCACTGGCGGCCAAACACATGGGTCTGATGTAATCGTTGAAGATGACCCCGGGGGCGATCACGAGAAGGCCGATATCGTTCTCAGAGGTGGCCTGGTTATAATCTGGGTGTGGATAGATCTGGAATCCCGTCCTGGAGATCTGGTCTGGGCTGCCTGACAGCTGTAGACGTCTGAGGTACACTGTGATCTGATCAGCAGTAAGGCTGAACAAGCGAGAAGAAGAAGAAGAAGAATGATTACCTAGGAATCTAGACGTACCCTAGCCTGGCTTTGGCCAACCCCTTTGGTCCACGCTTTATCTTCGTACAAGGGTCTGGCATTTCACCATTGACCAACGATTGCAAGCTGGAGGTGTGAACTGTGGAAGTTTGAAACTATTAAATCTGATTTCACACAATCGCTAACGTTATGCACCAGCTTGGTCGTGAAGTAGGCTAAGCTATGGTAATGCTACAACAACAGAAACCCGACTTCTAATCTCTTACAACTCCCAATCCTGCTTTCTTTTTAGCCCGGTATGAAGTTGATCAAACGATGCCAATGGGCAGAATCCCAGAGCTACGTAGGAAAGCAAAGCCAGGCCAGACATACCCTAGCGGTTTGCTCTAGTAACAAGCCAGTCTAGTAGCAAGCCATCTGTAATTTAAAGATATCCTTAAATATATTTGTCATAGGAAATTAAAAGATATCTATAAATACACTGTTTTTGTAAAAAAATTAAGACTTAACTTTGGGGGTGCCCCCAAAATTCTCTGAGAATGTACCATAATGTCTTTTAGGCCCAATCCCATTTCTACCCCTTACCCCTCCGCTTAGCCCTTCCCCTTGGTTTTTGCGCGTTCCCACGAGGTGAAGGGGTGTCCCAATTCTCCTTGGGCGCAAGGGGTAGGGCTAGCCGCTCCAGGACCTCCCTCAAAACGAAGGGGTATGACGCGTAGTTTTCAGCAGTGGAAGATAAGCACAACTGGCAAAGGATACCAATGAATTCAGTATTTATAATAAAGTTTAGAAACCTGGAAGTGCTGTTGTGTGTTATATTCAGTATTGTGACAACGAAACATACGTTATCCTGTGAGGTTTTAGGTCATAACAACATCTGTCTTTGACGGAGGTTAGCAATGCGAACGTAGTTAACGTTTAATGTTCCATCGCTTATCTAGAAAGTTTCTAACACGTTTATTGTTTAAGATGTTATCACATGTATTCATATTGTGATAACATCTAATGATTTGTTAGTCCGCGAAATTACCGTTGTTTATCATATAGTAAAAGTTGGACTCGGACACAAGTCCGTGGGCACGTCGTTTTCTTAATGTAGTGAATTAACGTATCGTCTCAATACCTATGTTTACATCCCTCTCACTTGTCACTCGGTTTCAAGGGATAAGGGATAGGCGAAGGGGAAGGCAAAGGGAAGGGGGAAGATTAGAAATGGGATTGGGCCTTAGTGATTAGTGGTTAGGACCCTATTGGCGTCTATGAGGGTGCCTGAGCAGTTTTGTAACAGTTTTGTAAAAATACCTGTGAGATTCTGTAACTGATAATGTACTGTAAAAGTATCTCTTTCAGTGATTACCAGACCTACTCTTTAAGGCAGCGTGCTGTGGTTAGGACCCTGTTGGCGTCTATGAGGGTGCCTGAGCAGATGTGCCTTCCTGAGTGGTGCAGACTGGCATGCCAGGGCCACATTCCATCTGGGGCATCCTGACCACTGATTGGGTTAGAGTTTAGAGGGGCTTGGCCACAGCCTAGGGGGAATGAATGAATGAATGAATGAATGAATGAATGAATGAATGAATGAAAACTTTATAATCCACAGTGTGTTGGAAATTTCCCTCTGTTTCACCATTAAAATAACTCACAGACATGACAATTCAACCAGTAACCTACATAAACTTGTACATAACCACAGAAGTATTTTGGTCTCAGTGCATACATTTTCCTAACCAGGCAACCTCAATTTTAGTTCTTTTTTAGCTTTAGAATGGAATGTAGAGTAGCCAGATATAAACTGTTTTGCAACATTACATTCCAGCACCTATGATAAGCTAAAGCTAAACTTGGGGTTGTTCAACTAGTAAAACAGATCCATCAACTAATCAAAACTGACTCACCCTCCGTCAAACATTGTCACTGTCGTCCATCAACGGACATTTTCAATGTGAAACAATGTTGCACCAAAATCAGGAACACAATGGACAAAGTAGAGAAAGTAAGACAAGATATAAATCAACTCACCTGACTGGCCAGAGGACCCTGGAAGGGTAAAGACAGAGAGAAGATGAGATTGGTTTCAACAGAGTGTTCAGTAGGCGTGCACAAACTCCAGTACTTCAAAGTGCTTTGGGGGCGAGTTTAAGAAGTCAGTCTTGAAAAACAGAACAATCATGTGTATTATACTTTTTGAAAGGATAATTGCACCATGCCACAGGCTACATGCGCGTTTTGGCATCAAGCCATCCTCAGTGTTGATGCTCGGCCTGATTGACAGCATTCTTGCCATTTAATCATTGACACCTGATCCTTATGGATATGGTCATCTTTGACCTGGACAGCCTACTGAATTTTCATCCCTTGACCTTCTGACCTTTCAAGGTTAGGGTGAGCTCTAATCTAGCTGGCCAGCCTTCCGACCTTATTTTATTTAGAAAACATTTTCATCCAAAGCAAAACATGCAAAACATGGGGTTTGGGAATTGAAATTTTTTATGCCTGATTGTCAGTCTTGAACATTTTGACAAACATAAACATTGACCTCTCTGACCTTGAAGTCAGAGGTCACAGAATAATAGGCCTAAATCACAGATTACATGAATGTACTGTGAGTGTATCCTAGAAATCTTGAGATACTCTGGTGGCAGAAAATGGTTCTGCTATGCAGGTAAACCTAGAGATGACCTCTCTGACCAGTTAGAGTGGGTTGACCTTGAAAGTCAGAGGTCACAGAACAATAGCATTAAGTCTGAAAATGGTAATCACTACAAGGTATATGTTTACGGTACGTTTTCAAAAAAAATGTTGCGAGTTCTGTTACAGTTACAAAACCGAGTTAAATGTAAAAGCAGAGGGGGAGTTGGCGGGGGTATATATTACGTAGTAGGTTGTTTGGAATTGGAATTGTTACAAGGCAACTCATGAAGGCAAGATTTCAACGTAATTTCTCGCCACCCACATATCCCCTCTAGTGTCAACTATACAGCAGCCAACATCCCCTTTAGTGTCGACCACTTGCAATGAGCCATAGGGCTACAGTAGCTGCTCTCCCAACTTTGGCCTGACCAATCAAATCAAATTTTTGGTCTCTGAGGGTTTCTTGGCGCATCGTGACAAAATGTGGGCCTCAAGGAGAAATAATTGGGGACCACTGCTTTAGAGAGTGGCGGGGCGGGGGCGGGGCGGGGCTAGCAGAGGAAAACAGGTACCTCTTAACACACACTCACTCTCTCCCACACACACACACACACACACACACACACACACACACAGGGCCGGACTGGGACCAAAAAATGACCATCGGTCCACCGGGCATTGCCCTCTATGCCCTGTGGCCAGTCCATGCCTGCACACACACACACACACACACACACACACTAGCAAAGGTGTGCCAGTAGCCTTGAAATCTACATGCCTCAGGGGGTTGCTTGTCAAGTTAAAGACAGCTCACTGAGGCCTTTTGGGCGACCAAATGACAAAATGTATCTCTCTCACGCAGAGCTGAGTAATTATGTATTTCACAAAGCTTGCCAGGAATGATGAGTTCAAAACACCTTACCGGTATAATACACACACACACACACACACACACACACACACACGCACACTCACACACACACAGTAGTTGTGCATGTCATTGAGTTTGTCAGGACAGTTTATGATTTGCATACCAGTAAGCCTATGACTAAATGTCATATGCACACACACACACACACACACACACACACACACACACAGTAGTTGTGCATGTCATTGAGTTTGTCAGGACAGCTTATGATTAGCATACCAGTAGGCCTATGACTAAATGTCATATGCGCACACACCCACATCCACATGCAAACATATTTTTAAAAAATAAAGGATAAATGTGTTTGAAATACATTATGGCATGTACACATATAAGCACATATATACATAAATACATAACACACACGCACACACACACACACACACACACACACACACACACACAGACAAATTAATTTCAATTTATGGAACCCATAGATATATTTGCCTGCAGATGTTATGTAGATATTATAGGCACACACAACACACACACACACACAATTAGAAACATATGCCACATGCTTTAACACCATGAGAATAGACTCATCTACCAACACACTAAGAGAATAACTTCAGGTAAAAAAAGACAAAAAAAATCAAGACAGAGGGAAAAAGAACAAAGACAAAATAAGTACCTTGGACAAGCAGGCTAATGACTATGGTCCATTGAAGACAAGCCGTTGAACCCCTATTTGATCTTCGCTCTCTTATTCTCTCTCTCTTCATCTTTCTGCCCTGCTGTCTTTTACTGTCTGTAAGTCTACTCGCTCTCTCTCTCTCTCTCTCTTCCCTCTCTCTCCCCCTCTTCTTGTGTGTCTGTTGAGCTAGCGCCCTGAACATTCTAACCTATTTATGACATCCCTCAGGTCATCCCTCCCTCTTCAGCTGCATCCCCATTGTGACATCACACACACCAGTCAGACTCTTCAGCTGTACCTGCATTGTGACATCACACACACCAGTCAGACTGAAGATGCACAACGAGATACAAGGAGTTTTTACTGTCACCATGCATATGATTACAACTGTAAAAAATGCAGTGAAATTTGTGACTGGTGTCAGCACATTTGTGCAAGTACAGAGGTGCAGTAGGAAAGTGGCAAGATAGGAGGTTTGGCGGGGGTCAGGGGGATCATCAACAAGGAGCATTCAAGAGCAACATGAGCAAGGAAAAACTCCCTTACCAAAGGAAGAAACCTTGGGCAGATCCACGGCTCAGGGGGCTAACCCAACTGTCAGGGGTCATGGTGGGGGAGAAGAAATGGCAGGAGAGAAGGGACAATGTGCTGTTGCTTGTGGTGAGTAGGCATGGTTCTGATGCTTGTGGGGAGTGGGCATGGTGTTTGTGTGGTGTTGTATGAGGGGAGAGGTATGATGATAGGGGTGGTGGAGTGGGCAGTATGCTTAAGTAGAGGTTGTCTAAAGTGTGCGTGTATATGTGTGTTTGGAGGGGTAAGCATCTAATGGCAAAAAGATTGTAATGGCAAAAAGATGAAGTGGGAGTTATGATCGGGGGACATGTGCTCTATGCATTTTCAAGGGTCAAGGACCATCCTGAAAGTTGTGTATAGTGTATGGGCCAATAAAGGTGACAGGGGAGAGTAGTGTGGGTGTGTTGTGTCTGCGGGTGAGTGTGTGTATGGAGGGGGAGAGGGCAGTGCCTTGTAAGTATCTTGAGGGGACAGAATAGCAAGCAGTGCAATGTATGCATGAGGGAGGTGATGTCAGTGGTGTGTGTATATGAAGGGTGGGGGGACAATGTAATGTATGTGTGTGGGGAATGGTGGTCTACTGGTTAGGAGATCAGCATTGAGACTGAAGGTCTACTGGTTAGTGGATCAGCATTGAAACTGAAGGTCTACTGGTTAGTGGATGCTCAATGGTGTTTTTTGCCCTCAACGACACCTTCCAGGCAGCAGAGCCTAAAAGGCACTACTCTTACCCTATTCCTAACCCTAACCCCCTCAACCCTCATCTGAACCCTAAACTGAGTGAAATGGTGCCTTGAAGGCAGTGCAACCTGTAAGGCACCGTTGAGGGCAAAAAACACCAAAGACCTTAGTGGATCATGCTTGAGACTTAAGGGTGGTCTACTGGTTGGGGGACTGAAGGGTGGTCTACTGGTTGGGGGACTGAAGGGTGGTCTACTGGTTGGGGGACTGAAGGGTGGTCTTGTGGTTGGGGGACTGAAGGGTGGTCTACTGGTTAGGAGATCAGACTTGAGACTGAATGGTGTTTCACTGATTAGGGCATCATGCTTGAGACTAATGGTTCACTGGTTAGGAGATCATGCTTGAGACTGAAGGTCTACTGGTTATTTTATTTTGACTGAAGGGTGATTTACTGGTTAGGAGATCATACTTGAGACTGAAGGTCTACTGGTCATTTTATTTTGTAAACATTGTGTGAACAATCTTACATGCAGAGACTGAATGGTGATTTACTGGTTATGGGATCAGACTTGAGATTCAGTGCTTAATTCGTAACGTAAAAAAAAATGCAGTATTTAGTCAACAAAGCAAGACAATAGTCTACAGTTTAACTAAAGCCAGTGAATGGGGATGTAGGCTACCTGGATAAAATAGTAGCCTAAGTCCTTGAAAAATAGATATCTCCGTGGCAAGAAAACATTCAAAGACTTGCACACGGCAAACATGACATGGCCACGTTAAAATATCGATATTAACCAGCAGAGAATAAGTTAATCTTATATCTCAGTCAAAACAGACCATACAGCATAAACCCCTGCCCCAGTGGCCTCTCATTCCCTGCACCTCTCTCTATACACCTCTAGTCCCGAGCAGTTCTGTGTCCGAATAATCCACGACTTCACGTACGGAATGGGATTGAAGCGAGTAAACGGTGGGCCGACAAGGCAAAGAAGAACGAGTAAAAAGGAGATGGTAGATGGGAGAAGAGATGCTTTATTTGCGCCGCCAATTAAGTTCATCTGCGAAAAACCCTGCTCACATTCAGCACTTGAAATAGGGACAGCCCCCGTGGCCAGTATTGTGGATAAACTAGGCTACCTTTATTATCGATTAGGTATAGGCTATATCTCGTTATATCTCGTTTCATGAGAGAAATCGCGAACAAGACAGATATCAAAACCAGACATTGACACTTAACAAACTTTAATTATCTATTTAATTATTTCATTTAAAAAAAATGTTAGTCAAGAAAGGTGCGGCGGAGCTGGCCGAGCCAACGTCAGAGGTTCCGGAGCGCGCGTCTGAGGTTCCTAAGCGCGCTCCGGCTTGCTCTCCCTCAAATTAAGCCCTGTTGAGATTGAAGGGTGGTCTACTGGTTGGGGGACTGAAGGGTAGTCTGCTGGTTAGGAGATCAGACTTGAGACTGAAGGTCTACCGGTTATTTTATTTTGTAAACATTGTGTAAACAATCTTACATGCAAAGGTCAATCTAAACACAGACTCAATGGAATGTATTGCTCTAGTTACACAGACAAGACGCTAAACATTGGGGATCTAATGGTTAGGTTGATCTGGTGTTTCTCAAAGCCTTCTTAGTGCCAAGTAGACCCAGAGATGGGTGGAGCACTAGAAAGAGGGGCGCCCTGGGATGGGAGAAGTACGACTGGGGGATGCGTGAGGGTAGCCTGGCACGCCCTCCCAGTGACGTCACACCTTCGGTGTTGCTGTTGCTGGTCTGGCCAGCTGCTGATCGGGCAGGACTTCTGAATTCCCCAAAACGGGGGAACTGCCCCCCTTGATCGAGAACCAATCAACTTTGAGCAGCTCCAACGGCTCTCAGTCCTGTTCAAGCAGTTCCCTTCGCGTCACATACGTCAGAGGAAAGAGTGGTGTGATTGGCACAGCATTTTCAGACATCGACCAGTAGCAAACCGAGGCATTTGAGGGAGGCGGGTCAACCATGCGCTTTGAGAAACTGTTATACGGGCTCTTGGTCAGACCAAAGTCTCGTAGAGCTTTGAAAGTCAATGGTAATCAGGCTAGCGTGAGGGACGCTAGTATGCGTGAGCACATGTGTGCGCTTCCCCAATACAAGGAGTCTGGCTCTGGCATTGCAATCAGGTTGCACCTTTAGCACCCCAGAGACCCAGGTTCGAGACCGGATGGGGTCACTATTCTCTCCCTGCGCTACAAGTTCTAAATGTATTGGGACAGAAAGAAAGAAACATTAAGAGGGCTTTAGGGGTGAGGACTAAACGGTAAAGCCTGGCGGCCGGAAATGACGTTGAAATCTTGCCGTTATGTCGATTGCCTAGTAACAATGTCAAACGACCTGCTTATAAATACCTCTAAACAATCTAAAAACATTTTTAAAACTCTAAAATGTAATACTTAAAATGGGGGGAACCCAAGGAACCCCACAATTTACACCGTTAGTAACTGTTCAGCTGCTGTGTTCTTAAACCACCTGCATAGAATTGTCCTAACTAAGTATGTCAAAGGGTAAGTTGGGTTGGGTCCCACAACATTGGCAGCCACGTAAGCAGCTGAGGGCAATGAGAATGGATAATTGCAAAAAAAAGAGAGAGAGAGAGAGAGAAGTTGGCAGGCACTTTGCAGCTGAGAACAATGAAAATGATCAATTGACTAATTAGGGGTGGTCTATCATAGGTTACAGGGGAAATACTCAATGCTGCAGCTGTCTAGTTACCTGGTGCGCTACCCCATGAGAAACACACCCCGTTCTGATCATCAGAGCTAAAAAAGTTATCTTCGAAAAAGCGCAATATGGGACCTTTAAAGCCTCCACCCACTGGGTCAGACCGCATTTGAAATCGAAAGTGCATACCAGCATACCAGCAGTGCAGAACA
>JAODXP020005583.1:0-51223 GCA_027497455.2 Sardinella longiceps | reverse complement strand
TATAAATATGTAGTTGTGTTTTCATTCTTTATTTTTTGCTCCTAAGTAACAGTCAAGGCATCAGTTTCCCAAAAGCATCATTGTTAACCAGTTAGCAACTTATTTGGTTATTTGGCAGGGGGAAATTGCATTGCAACCAAACTTGTTTCCAACTTACTTAGCAACTATGCTATTGAGAAATGCAACCCAGATTAGTTGCGAAGAAAAACTGCATGTGCGATACAAGAATTGTAGGATCCCACCATATCTCTCTCTCTCTCTCTCTCTCTCTCTCTCTCTCTCCATTTTTCCTTCTCACCTGTATCTCTTCATCGCTGGTTGTCACGGTGAAGGGGTAGATCTGTGTGTCGTCAACCGTACTCTCACTCTTCCCTGAGAGCCACCACCCGTCTCCTACGGGAACCGTGGTCACCGCTCTCCGACCTGACCTTTCACCTTCCTGTGTGAGCCCTGTGGCCTGGGCAACGCGGCTTAGGGTGCGCCTGCAGGACACCAATTCAATTCAATTCAATTTTATTTGGAGAGTGCACATGCTCAAATACAGTACAATGAGTGTTTCTCAAAGTCAAGAATGCTTCCTACGGTAGCATGCTCGCCTTGGAAGTCGTACACTTCAAAAGCGAGGATCCATCAGTGCATCCTTGAAAAATCCATGAACAAAGGCCTCTGTCCTCTCTAGAATTTAGAAGGATGCTTGACTTTGGAACAGTACTTGGCGACAGATAATGACGTGGAATGCTTGAAAAAGCAACCTTCCAAGCCTTCCAGGGGACACTTATTGTGTCGTGGCGTTCTTCAGTCAGTATGAAGGAGCACCCATGAGTAACAGGGGCAAGGAATAACTTAGGGTTAGGTTTAGGTTTAATAATTCATTTTTTAGGAAGAAACCTTGGGGCGGCTCATGGGCTCAACCCACCTGCCGGGGGCCTAGTGAAGTATCCGTACAGTCGTCAGCCTGATACTGTACGTATACATGTATGTAGATTGACCATGGTTTACACAGAGTAACAGCATGAATACAGAATGTTGTCTGAGAGTTACTAGAGGGTGATGGACAACACCAAAGTCATGAAAAGAGTGATATAGAAGCTGTTATTACTCATATATGTTTCAACATTTCAGCTAATAGCACGATCATGTGGCATTCAAGTAGCTGACCATTCTGAACAAATATATAGTAAAATTTCAACAGGCAGAACACATATGTGGTATAATTTCAACAGACTGAACACATATTGTATGTGGTATAATTTCAACAGACTGAACACATTCTTTAACAGGCTGAACAAATATGTGGTATAATTTCGAAAGACTGTGGTATAATTTCAACAGTCTGAACAAATATGTGGTATAATATCATTTCAAGCTCTTGGACTCTGCTCCCAGTCCTCAGGCCAAATCTTACTGAGTCTTAGATGCCAAGCACTTTGCCAAAGCCATTCAATATCCTGCAACTTTAATCAGGGGTGTAGACTTGACAGATCATTTATGTACAGTAGGTTATTTCTCTCATTTTAATATTATTACTCTATCTATTTACAACATTCTCTCATTTTAATATTATTACTCTATCTATTTAAATACATCCCCACACCTCTGACTTCATCTCTGGCCTCCGTGCAATGGCTCAGACAACATTGTAGAGCACTTTAGAAGAGAAAGTTAGAAGAGCAGTTCTTAGAGCTGGTGTGCAGAGAGGCCTTAGGTAATCGCTAACTTATCACTGTCCACAGGGGAGTACCCTTAGAGTCCTGGGTGTGTACTGTCTGTCTAAGTCTAGCATGGAACTAATTCATGACTTAATTCAATCTCAGTTCACCCACATGAGAGCTTTTTTTCTTTCTTTCTTTTTTTCCCCAAATATATAGTCAATTGTATTCTTATAGAGTCAACCAAGTCACACAAAAGCATCACAGAATAAAACTTCCAGGACAATTGATATGCTGTTTAACATACAGTAGTATTATCAATTATGCTGTAGCCTATACAAAAATTTGAATTGTGTTAATGCTCAGGTGTTGACGAATCACTGCAACTGTCCAGTTAGCCACAGTAATGAGTTGGCCAGACCACATAGACATTACCCAGTACATTATACCGTTACCATTAGGGACGTTACCCATTACCCTGTGGATATGAAGAGTTCAGATGCAAAACCCCCTAAACACCATTTTTGTGAAAACTGAGTTAATGATATTGTGTGAATCCCGTATAAATCTAGAATATGTAAATGAAATGTTTTTGTGAAAAAAATAAAATAAAACCTGCTCCCCGCCCTGTCTAAAATATCTGTTTACAATCAAAACACTGTAAACGCCTGATAAAAAATGGCCTTTTTCTCAAAAAGTGGTCAAGTGGAGTTAGGGGGTTTTGCATCTGAACTCTTCATATATTCTCATTATTATTAACATAGTCACTCTCGTTAAAATAAGTAATGTTTTAGCTTAACAAATTAGGGAGAAACTGGGTTTCTCCTTTCTTGGGGACAGACCACCAAAATCGTGGCTGTCTGGCCACTTTAAGATAGTTAATTGATAAAACAGTACCTTCTAACTCAAGCGAACTGCTTGGCATACTGTATGCAGTAGTATGCACGGTACTAAATGCCATAAATAAATTAGCAATTATGAAAATGCAGTCTTAGTAAATATTACTGTACTTACCTAAATGGTAATGAGTGCATGTTGATTGCGAGGCAGCTACTGAAGAACTGACACAGAAAATAGAACAATGTTTGCTTGTGTGTGTGCATGCATGCGTGTGTGTGTGTCTGTGTGTGTGTGTGTGTGTGTGTGTGTGTGTGTGTGTGTGTGTGTGTGTAGAGAGAGAGAGAGAGAGAGAGAGAGAGAGAGAGAGAGAGAGAGAGAGAGAGAGAGAGAGAGAGAGGAGATAGAGAGAGAGAGAGAGATGGGGAAAGAGAGGTAGAGAGAGAAGGAGAGGTGGAGAGAGAGAGAAGGAGAGAAAGAGTAGGAGGCAAGTTAAAGAGGTTTAGTGAAAATCCTTGTTTCCCTAATTAGGTCAAATGAGAAGTGTGTGTGTTTGTGTGTGTGTGTGTGTCTGTGTGTCCGCGTGTGTGTATGTGTGTGTGTATATGTGTTTGTTTGTGTGTGTGAGGCATAGTTCTTAAAATGATCAACAACAATGTTTTCATCAGTTACACATTTATTGAGGAAGACAGAGTGGACAACTTTAGTGGTTGAAGACATCAACAAAACTGTACCAAATAACCCCCACACCACAACTCTCAGAAACAAACAAATCTGCAAAGTGCTTGTAATACTCAATTTTTCATAAATTAAAGTTGTGCAGTTATAGGCCTAATCATATTTCAGACACTGACATAAACCCTGTAATTACTGGGTGCTACAGTTTTAAAAGAAAGTGCTTAAGCTAGCATAAGCCAAAGTGCTAGCATTATGTGCAGTGCTACAGCACAGGCCTCAGTGTTCAAGTTAGCCACAATGCTAACATTAGCGTTAGCCTTAGTTGTACCTTAGAACAGATTGATATTTAGCCTACTAACGACAACTTTTTTTAAGTACCATAAGGGGAATGTCCAAAATGACTGTACTTTTTGAGAGAGCTTGACAGTTCAGCTACATTCCCACAGATAAACGTGTGTAAAATATCTATTAAATCTATTACCCAGGACTCAAATGTACCTCAACTGACACTTGTGCTATTCTATGAGACAGCAGTCAAACTAGAAGATCTAAAAAAATAATAATAACAACAATCACCATTCAAACATCATTTTGTTTATGAAACAAACAAGGTTGTGACTTGGGGGGAAAAATATTTGACCAACACAGAATAAATAACTGGTGAGACATTTAAAGGAGAAAATGTTGATAAAATATTTGTAGCCTGCTGGCCTGACTTAGGCCGGGGATGGGGGTCGGGGTGGACCAACACAATAACTGGGCTAATCTATTAATATTAGTGTGTGTAGCCTGATGGTCTGACTTGTATGAATGTAGGCAGTAGTGTGTGTTTGTGTGTGTGGGTGGGTGTGAGGTGGTGCTTAAAGGAGTGTTTTGTTGTTTGTCGGATAGCATCAGGTTCGGATCAGTTCTGTGTGTGTGTGTGTGTGTGTGTGTGTGTGTGTGTGTGTGTGTGTGTGTGTGTGTGTGTGTGTGTGTGTGTAGGAGGTGCTTAAAGGAGTGTTTTGTTGTTTGTGGAATAGCATCAGGCCCGGATTCAGTCACACTTATTGGAGAGCAGGTAGCTGTTGGTGGGGAAGGAGGCATTGGGCACAGCCAACACCACAAACTGGCAGATCATGGTCTATAGAGAGAGAGAGAGAGAGAGAGAGAGAGAGAGAGAGAGAGAGAGAGAGAGAGAGAGAGAGAGAGAGAGAGAGAGAGAGAGAGAGAGAGAGAGAGAGAGAGAGAGAAAACACACACATAAAACAAAGAAAGATATTAATCACCAAGTATTCACATACCCATGCACGCACGCACGCACTCTCTCTCTCTCTCTCTCTCTCTCTCTCTCTCTCTCTCTCTCTCACACACACACACACACACACACACACACACACACACACACACACACACACACACACACACACACACTCTCACTCGCTCACACACACGCACGCACGCACACACACACACACACACACTCTCTCACTCGCTCACACACACACACACACACACACACACACACACACACACACACACACACACACACACACACACACACACACACACACACACACACACACCTTGGTATCAGATGCTGTCTGAAGTTTGCAGTTGGTCAGGTTGACCCTGTCTGTGTTCTTGCACATGGTCTCGGCCACCTTCACGGTCATGGTGTACCTCACACGAGCAGGGGGGTAGATCTGAGATACAAGTAGGCTTCATTATAGCATCTGAACACAAACAGGTGCAAATATGCTACATTATTGCATCTGAACACAAACAGGTGCAAATATGCTTCATTATAGTATCTGAACACAAACAGGTACAAATATGCTTCATTATAGTATCTGAACACAAACAGGTACAAATATGCTTCATTATAGTATCTGAACACTAACAGGTGCAAATATGCTACATTATTGCATCTGAACACAAACAGGTGCAAATATGCTACATTATAGTATCTGAACACAAACAGGTGCAAATATGCTTCATTATAGTATCTGAACACAAACGGGTGCAAATATGCTTCATTATAGTATCTGAACACTAACAGGTGCAAATATGCTACATTATTGCATCTGAACACAAACGGGTGCAAATATGCTTCATTATAGTATCTGAACACAAACGGGTGCAAATATGCTACATTATTGCATCTGAACACAAACGGGTGCAAATATGCTACATTATAGTATCTGAACACAAACAGGTGCAAATATGCTTCATTATAGTATCTGAACACAAACGGGTGCAAATATGCTTCATTATAGTATCTGAACACAAACAGGTGCAAATATGCTTCATTATAGCATCTGAACACAAACGGGTACAAATATGCTTCATTATAGTATCTGAACACAAACAGGTGCAAATATGCTTCATTATAGTATCTGAACACAAACAGGTGCAAATATGCTTCATTATAGTATCTGAACACAAACAGGTGCAAATATGCTTCATTATAGTATCTGAACACAAACAGGTGCAAATATGCTTCATTATAGTATCTGAACACAAACAGGTGCAACTATGCTTCATTATAGTATCTGAACACAAACAGGTGCAAATATGCTACATTATTGCATCTGAACACATACTGTAAGCACTAACTATAATGAGATTTTATTCTTCCTAAAACATAATGTAACATTAAACACTAAATACATGAAATACTCCAAACCACCACAGCCATTACTTTTCTTGCAACTAATCTGTAACACAACACAAATTGAGGACAGGACATTTTAGTACCTACTCAGCTCTACTAGATTATTTTGCATTTATTTCTGATGCCCTGGTTCCCAGTGAGGTTTTTTTTTTTTATTATTCATTTTTTTGTACCTGCTTTGGACAGGCACCAACTGATTGCAAAATTTACTGAATAGATTCAGTGGCAACTGGAATGCATGCATTTCATGCATACATATTATTTATTAGTTCATAAACCTATGGCCACACAGGAGCGTGGCTGGGCAATTTGAATAAGCTATGAGGTGTTGACTTTAGATGTCTTGGTTGCCTGTATGACCAAGGGGTTATAGAGTCTATGTTGCATCAAAATTTATGATGAAATTGAGACGGCGGGGCCTTGCATAAGCTAAAGCTTCAGCCCTAACCGTTAGGTTATGGTTATGGTTCAGTCATTCATTCATTCATTCATTCATTCACAATTTCTGGTTATTTCCTTGAACAACTGGGCTATTAACTGATATTTGTCCTGTAAGCCTCACCTGTATGCAATGGTCTTACCTGAGAGTTGTCAGACAGCACAGAGACGACCTTGTAAGCGTATGGGTAGTTGCTCATGCGGTTGTGGAACCCGATGGCAAACTCCGCCGCCTTCATGACGTCCGGTCCGTACCGCTGGCTTGCATCAATGTCGCCGTTGACAACTGCTATTGCCGTGGTGATGATGGCAAGGAGAGCAAAGATGGATGACATCTCGGTTTTTAGCTCTGAAGCCTGTGCAAGCAGGAGAGAGAGAGAGAGAGAGAGAGACAGTGAGAAAGGGATCGTGGGTATTTAAAGGCTACAGGTTTAATCAGAAACCACTTTTTTAGCGTGTGTGTTTGTTCATGTGTTAATGTCAAAGAGATATAATATATCTGCAGGTGTTGAGCAACACGTTTGTCAAGTTTACATAGAGAACATGGGGGGGGGGAGGTATGCTGTGATTAAGCACTTTTGGTCAGTCAAGTTCTTTTTTATGTTATCTTTATGAGATAGCATCAGAACAGAATCAAGGGTCCTGCTGAATGGGCAGAACGTGCTCAAGTGCTTAAGTAAAAAAAAAAAAAAGACATAACTCCACGCATTTCAGCCTGCGCTAAGAAGTTTTTTGGACTTAAGCGTCTGAGACAATACTGCCCTTCGTCTTTAGTGAGCATAGTGCAGTAATCAGACCAAGATGGAGCAACACAATATGTTTCAATGGGAGCAAGCACAGATAATTTCATCCTGCATAAGGTCATTGCGTCAAGCCTTTGGCTGCGTCAAATGGTTGATTGTTGATGATTACATAAAAAGTTGTTTTGTGTAAATTTGTCTAATTTCATCCTGCATAAGTTCATTACGTCACAACTTTTCAACAATCAGTCATATCAGCTCAACTTTGGTCTGGGAAAATGCAACGCAGGTTTAACGAATGTTTGGATCTCTTGCTCCGCTTCTACCCATGAGATGGAGAAAGAGAAAGAGGGAGTTGTGATGGAGTGAGAGAGAGAGAGAGATAGAGAGAGAGAGAGAGAGAGAGAGAGAGAGAGACAGAGAGAGAGAGAGAAGAGCGTAAGAGACAGGTTATGAGAAGAAGGTTAAAAAAAGGACAGACAGAAAAGTATGTGATGTGATGAAATGAGAGATTTACTTTGTGACACAAAGCAAGAGAGATTTATCAGGGAACACAGTGAAAGTGGGTCATGAGATATTGAGACCTTCCTGACAGCGGGCAGGCAGTTAACTGACACACACACACACACACACACACACACACACACACACACACACACACACACACACACACACACACACACACACACACACACACACACAGAGAAAGAGAGAGAGAGAGAGACAGAGAGAGAGAGAGAGAGAGAGAGACTAAAAAAATCGGAAGGTTGATAACTGACCGCACATAGGCTATTGCTGGTGAGAGGGGTGTGTGTGTGTGTGTGAGAGAGAGAGAGAGAGAGGGGGGGGGGACATGGGGGGGGAGAGAGAGATCATATTGCAATAAGACTGCTACTTTGTGATTAGCATTGAACAAGTGTGATTAGGAATGGGTGGGATAGACAGTCAAACAGAGAAAGACAACATTCCAGTGCTCCGAAGCAGCAGCAAAACAGCTAAGCTCCTCACAAGCATCACAAAAAAACTTCACAACAACATTTAATCCTGAGAAAAAGGAAAGAAGATTACATGAAAGTGATAAAGAAGGTGGACAACCCTGTAATGAGCTTCAAAGGAGAGAGAAAGAATCTGGTAGGTAGGCTAAACACCATTACTAGATGTCTCTGTTTAAAACATGCAATGCTAGCATAACTCTGCTCGGTTTCTATGACAACTCATTGGTTTGCTATATGTTTTGGGGGAAAATTTGAGCTCAAACCTAAAAAGTTATGCTAAACAGAATCTAAAAAGAGCAAGAAGCAACTCCACAAAATAGGCCTATAGAAATAAAAGTTTACTAAGTGTTTACTTAGATAATTCACCTAGCCTATATTAAAATATTTAGAGGAGGAGGAGGATGTAAGGGACCGGTTTGACTAGGTAGGCCTACAGAGAAGGTGAGTTATAATGTGTGCACGTCAGCACCTACAGTACAGAGCGCCAGTCTCACGTATCACCTGATACCAACAAACACACTCAGCATGGCCCTCATCCAGCCACAGAGAGAAGGAGACAAAGAAAAAATTAAGGGCAAAGGGAAGGTGTGTCAGAGAGAGAGAGAGAGAGAGAGAGAGAGAGAGAGAGAGAGAGAGAACAGAGATATGATGACAGAGAACATAGAGAAAAGCCAACTTAGCTGTGTGTTACCAAACTAGCTGTCTGAAAAGAGAGAGAGACAGAGAGAGAGGCCATATAAACGGTAACCTACTAGGGTGAGGGATGGAGTGCAGAAAAAAGAGTGAAAAAGAGATGTGATGGAAAGAGAGGTGAATACAGGTGATGATGTTTGGGGAGGGGAGGGCCCAGAGGGGATAACCTAGAGTAGACATAATAATCATCTGGATATAGGCCTACCATTAAAGTCATAGCGGCCTAACACACATCTGTTGGGTTGTAATTGTTCCCATTCTAGAGAGAAAGAGAGAGATAGATTGACAGGCACTATAAACGGTAACCTACTAGAGTGAGAGATGGAGTGTAGAAAAAAGAGTGAAAAAGAGATGTGATGGCAAGAAAGGTGAATACAGGTGATGATGTTTGGGGAGGGCCCAGAGGGGATAATCTAGAGTAGACTTAATAATCATCTGGATATAGGCCTACCATTAAAGTCATAGCGGCCTAACACACATATCTGTTGGGTTTCCATTGTTCCAATG
The DNA here is from genome assembly GCA_027497455.2 of Sardinella longiceps. Lineage (NCBI taxonomy): Eukaryota > Metazoa > Chordata > Actinopteri > Clupeiformes > Clupeidae > Sardinella > Sardinella longiceps. The sequence continues at coordinate 42,030 of JAODXP020005583.1, read as the reverse complement.
CACTCTAGATTATATGATAACAATAATCCTGCACTAAGCTTCCTCACCAAGACCACAGAGGTACAAAACAAAATTATTAATATTATTATTATCATTATTGCTATTATTATTATTATTATTAGAAAACATGCCTCTATGTGGGCCTATCATGTCATTTAAATGGGGCTGATGCAGTAGCATCTCGGAATTTGGGATCTGTGAGTCATGATTGTAGTATAACTTTACATTATAATTTCTGAAAGGCAAGATTCAGTGTTATCTAATTCTTGCATTCCTTGCACAAAACCATGTGATAAGATTAATCATTTGTTTGGCACAGCATAGTTAGGCAGCACAATCAATGGCATTGGTGATTTGTGATTATAGCTCACTGCAATGCATGATTTCAAATTGTGATTTTGATTGAGATCAATTGTGCGTCCATCACCTCCATCACACAGGTCATTCTGAATCTGATTTACCTAAACAAACATGCACATCTTACTTCAATACACACACACACACACACACACACACACACACACACACACACACACACACATACGTGACATGCAGAATTTAGGCTATGTATACAACATCTCCCTCTTTAATATAATATGGCAATGAGATAAAGATTGGGGTAAAAATGGGTCTAAACACAAACTGGCTGCCGCTCATGCCTTACTGTGCAACATAAACAAAGCATCAGTACTGTAGAACAACATCAGCTCCCTCTCTCTCTCTCTCTCTCTCTCTCTCTCTCTCTCTCTCTCTCTCTCTCTCTCTCTCTCATACATACACACACACACACACACACACACACACACACACACACACACACACACACACACACACACACACAATAAGCACATACCCAGAGTGATTGATGAGGGTTAGTGTGTGTGTATGGCTTGGCGGTGGTGGGGTCCTTTCTACATGTCTGTTCAGCTCCTCTCTGTATCTCGTCTCAGTGCGAGCAGATTGCCTCCATTTTCCTCCCCTCTGATGTCAGATCTCAGTAAGCCAAGCCTGTGTGTACACCCACAGCAGACACACAGAGTTGTCTCCTCCCCCCTCTCACGCTCTCTCTCTCTCTCTCTCTCTCTCTCTCTCCTCTATGCTCTTGTCTCTTTCTCTCAGCTCCCCTCTCTCTCCCTCCCTGTTTCTCTCTCTCTCTCTCTCCCCCCTTACACACTCTGTCTCTCTCTCCTCTATCCTCTGTCTTTCACGCTCTGTGTCTCTCTCCCCCACTCACTCGTTTGGGCTTGTTGTTTATGTGTGCTTTTGGCTTCGGTCACATGACCTACACTGATCCAGCTGTGAGGATTATAATAGCCATCTCTCTCTCTCTCACGCTCTCTCTCTCTCTCTCTCTCTCTCTGTCTCTCTCTCTCTCTCTCTCTCTCTCTCTCACTCACACACACACACACATTGTCTATTGACATAAGTTTCTGTCACAGGCTCGGGTATGTTTGTGTGTGTGTGTGTGTGTGTGTACGTTTGTATGCCTATTTCCTGGTCACATGACCTAGCAAAGCATGCTGAGAAATGTATTTCACAGTAGGCCCTAACTACCGAAGTTTCTGGGTTTGTTCTGCAGGAGAAAGTTTAAAAAAATACTACACAAATTCCCCACACTTATCCCCAATCATACATAATACAAAAACAAATGTAGATCTATGCTGAAAGAGTCTGTACAGCTTACGTGCAATGTCAAAAATCAGTGTCATACACATGCATTATTTTCAGTAAACGGCTGCCAGGTTCAAGAATAATATATGTGTGTGTGTGTGTGTGTGTGTGTGTGTGTGTGTATGTGTGTGTGTCTCTGTGTGTGTGTGTGTGTGTGTGTGTGTGGTGGGAGGAGTGAGTCCTTGGTGGTTGTTTTTTTTTTTTTGCTTTTTTTAATGGCCAACACTACACCAGGAAATAATTGTCTTCTCCTTATTTCTCATTTACAGGAGAGCAGAACAGAGAGTCTCCATCGGGGGCATATAGCCCTAAAGTCACTGTCTTAACCTCGGGTGCTTTTTCGGCAGTAAGCTTATACGAACTCACAACATTTCGCTGAGAGGTACACATACGCAGTTCCAGTTTTTTTCATTCTGGCGGCTGTTTGCAACTTGACACCCAGGCTGTTTATGTGTGTGTCTCTGTGTTTGTGTGTTTGTGTGTTTTACGTGTGTGTGCAATTGTATCTGTCTATTTGAGAATGGGCCTATGACATGTATGTGCGTGTCTGTGTGTGTGTAAGTACCATATTAGAGTCAGTATGTAACCTGTTGCCTATGAACATGTTTGCACTGGTCTGTTTTTGTCTGTGTCGCCGTGGTGACGCACTCGGTGCAGAACTTCACCGCCCTTCCTGTAATATGAGAATCCTGAACCCCAGTGAGATCGTGGAGGCGGAGCAGGCTCTGAAACCACATTTCCCAGAATCCATCAAGGTCTGTAGCTTTGTTCATGACACTACAACATCCCAAGCAGGTCTTGGAAAGTGATTACTGAAAATGAATAACAGTGCAGAGAAGTGTAATATGCACCAAAGTGTACACAGGCAGCAGAGTAGAACTTATTATTGACATTATTCAGGCCCTACAAAAGAACATATAGGCTCCTATAACTCTGAAACAAATGTCAGCTCCACTATAATAAACCTCTTCTGCCACCTACAGGTAATTTTATTTACGAATCATGAGTGAGTAATATTTTGCATACAGTAAAACATTTCAATTGGTTATGATTATCATTAAAAGTGTCATGTACACCTTATTTTCTTGGATTTAATTTAAGGTTTTTATTTCAGTAAATAAGCATATAATTATATGTACTTAGTAATGTTGTCGATAAAGTCATGAGATCCGATAGTCTACTGTAAGTTTAAAATTGGACTATATGGATGTATATGTGAACAGTATGCCATCTACAGGTCATTTTAGGTATGAACAGTGGGTAATATTTGGGTAAGAGATACACATATTTAAATGATTAAAAGTGTAAATTTAGAGTTTAATCATTTATATGATTAAAAGTACATTGTTTATTTTCTTGGATGCATTTTCATTTTTTTATTCCATTAAATGTGAATGTCAATATACTGTAATGTTGCGAATGTCAATATACTGTAATATACTGTGTCATGTACTGTAAGTTTTAATGGGCACCACATGTGCAATGTGAACAGTGTATGAACATCCTCTCAGCCCCTTTTGTAAGTCCCATCTAAGCTAATTTTAATTTTATAATATTTAATTTTATTTCTCTTTCATCTCATTCTCTCCCTTTTTACTACTATGTAAATTTATGAGACCAGGTTAAGATTTGAAAGTGAAATTCACTGTGTTGTGGCAATCATCTGAGGTGGAATGTAATCCTTTCTTTCTTTCTTTCTTTCTTTCTTTCTTAATTTTTCGTCTCATAGGTGTATGGGTGTCTGTTCAACATCAACAGAGGCAAACCAGTTAACCTGGAAGTGATTGTCGACTCCTGGCCTGACTTCTCTGCCATTGTGTGTAGGCCAAAGGACAAGGTCAGTTTAGTTATGCTGCCTCACAATTTTATATCTATTTACAAAAAAACATACATACAAACAAACACACAAACCTAAACACACATACTATCGCCATGACCTCACATAATTTCACTTTTACAGTTAAAGTTTTAACCAATTAACCCTAATTTAGTAGCAGCTACTAAACTAATAGCCACATCTAAAGCAGAGGCAGCCGTAATGCCTGTCCTCTGTGACACATTATTACTACATTGCATGGGTCTGGCGACACCAGTTGGTGATCACTGAAAATGCATGCATCAGCCTAGATAGAGATAAATAGGAGATGCTTCCTTATGGCCTGCTCTCTGTGCAGGCTGCCCGTAACCGTGAGGCAGACTTTAACCTCTACAGCACGTACTCCAGAGACCAGGCCAGTCTGCAGGGGCTACTGGACACCCCAGGGGTCATAGACTGGACCGCATACACACTACTGGCAGGTATAGTCATGGCAGTTATACATACATATGTATATGATATATATATGGGCAATTCCACGAAAAAGTAAACCTCACCTTAAAACTTTAAGTCTCACCTACATGGACATACAAATTCTTTCAGAAAACTTCCAATACAAAAAAGTATTGTCTCGATGTAAATATTCAACTGAGCAAGTTTCGAAAGGATATCTGTTTGTTAAAATTTTTACCCTATTCAGCTATAATGTAAGTCTATGGAGGGGCTTATAATGGGCATAAGTGGGTGATAACACACACAAAGCTGCAATGCTATCAGTTATTTTTCATTGTTATATTACTATTTCTCTTGTTACAGGTTAAAATCCACCATTCACAATTGTTTTGTATCGTTTTGGAGGGTTTTTCCAGACGTCACGTCCATAACGTCACATCCATAACGCCATGTCTCCCAATGAAAACCAACTTTTTTTACATTTACATTTGAAATTAAGTCTTTCTCTGTCTTTACTGAGGTGTCCTGTTTGGTATGAATGTAGTAATATTTACATTTCTCTAGAAATTTCACACACTTCACAGCAAAAACTAGGCTCTCTCAAAAGTTTGTCCGTTTTTCGTCACGTCCATAACGCAAATTGAAAGGCTCATATTCTTATGATGCAAATCATGATATTAATTTTTTCTGTTTGCCTGTATTCAGCCATGGAGTTTGCAGAAGAATATGAAAAAAAAAGTGAAATACCCCTAGGTTTGTGGAGGTTATCTGGCCTTTTGTTCATCAATAATGCACGAAAATGTCACGTCCATAACGCTGGAATTGCCCATATATGTATGTATAACTGTACATGTATGTATATACATATACTGTACATATGTATGTATATACATATGCATATGTACATATGTATATTCAATTTGTTTTGAATTCAATTTTGTTTGTAGAGTGTTCAAATACAATACGTTGTCTTGCGGTGCTTTACAGACAGTACGGGGAACGCCCATGAGTAACAGGGGAACAGCCACGGGGAACACCCATGAGTAACAAAACTCCCTTCGCTTACTAATAATTCATTTTTAGGAGGAAAGCTTGGGCAGATCCATGCCTCATGGGCGCAACCCACCTGCCGGGGGCCTAATGGAGTATCTACATCATTAAGAAGAAAAACACAAAAAGTTGTAATGTGCGTTTTTGTACAGACACAAACTAGAATTACTAGAATTACAATGACTAATTGAAAACACTTAGTTAAATTAATTGTGATGATATGATGTAATGTGATGTACTCAGGGGCGCCGCAAGGGAAGGGAAAAGTTAGGATGATTCTAAGGGCCCAGCACAGACAGGGGGGCCCAGAGAAGATTTTAATATTAAAATCCATATTTGAGGGGCCCAAAAAATTACTTTGGCATAGGGCCCAAAATTTCTAGCAGCGCCCCTGGATGTACTCCTCATACTGTCTGTAAAGTCACGCAAGGCAGTTGTTTTGCATTTGGTGGCATATATAAAATTGTATTGATTTGAATGCAGATGCATCTCCCACCTTGAATGATGATTGTTTGCCTATACTATATGTCAGTTATATGCCTTTACCACAGTGCACTCTTACTATGAGTGCATGTACAGCAGGCCTGGGCAAACTAAGACAGGGGGCCACATGCGGCATTGAGCTATTTAATCTGGTCCTGATTTATCAAATTTGTTGTATTCATAAAATACAAATTTCCCCTTTTAACCCTGCATGTTAACATGTCCTCTGAAGAAAGTGGGCTACTGGTGTGAGACCTACCAATTTACTGGCATCAACCTGTTGACTGTTAACATACGACCTGTTTGTCAAAATATAAAAGCCAATGGGGTCCTTTGGCCAAAATAATTGCCCACCCCTGATGTACAGTACTGTATGTTGACTGCTCACTGTTTATGTTTCCTCTATTATGTAGGAGTTGACCTCAATTATCTGGACGCAGTGAAAGCTCTGGTTGCTAAGCATCAAGTTCCGTCTCGGATACAGGTTAAGATGCATGTTCTGAGTCTGCAGGATCTAACCCAGCTCCGCCCTCATGGCAGGTGAACACAGATCCACCCCTTTCTGTTGTACTGGCTGCAGTTTGTATCCAGTTATCAGTTAGGCCTCTCTTATCTTACAGACATGTGGAAATGGGTTGTGTTTAGCCGTTGAGAGACTGGCATGTGTTTACACTACAGTTGGCACTTTGATGCACTTTTAATCCATCTGATTTGTTTTGCTTTTTTTAAATTAGGCTATTGTGTGTTTGTTTATTTATTTATTTGCTTATCCTTTTTAGTAGCTAGTGCACTCTTATCATGCTTCATTCTCTGCAGTAGTAATTAATGCCTAGCGCTCATCTCCTCCTATAACAGTCCTCCAGGTTGTGTGGTCGAGCCTCTTCAGCTGGAACACGCGGAACTCATCAACCGCAACTGGAAGTACGGCGGCGACGCCGACAGTTACAACTCCGTGCTGAGGAACATCGCACATTGCCCCTCCCTTGGCGTCATACCGGAGGACGGCTCCGAGGCGGGGATCCCCGTTTCGTGGATAATACTGTGTCCACACGGTGCCATGGGTCTGCTCTACACGTTACCGGAGTATAGAAGGAGAGGATACGCACGGACGCTGTTGTCACGCTTCTCAGAGATGCTGTTTGAGAAGGGCTATCCTGTGTACTGTATTGTGGAGGAAGGAAATAGTTCCTCTTATGGGCTGTTTCGATCCCTGGGTTTTACAGAGAAGGAGAGCTATCGAGCTGTATGGTTTGAGATCAATGGGCCTCATTATTCAAAATCTTTCTAAAAATTCAATATTTTAATATATAGATATAACTTAGTATATCTGCAGAATTAATGGAAATACAACCGACAACTATTTATCACGCCAGGGTAAATTTCATCAAAGATCCTGTAGACAGTGAAAAAATCTAGTGGAACATAATAGAGTTTACTGTTTTAATGTTGTGTTAGCATTTGGCACAAGTGCCCTCATAAAAAAATACTTGTTGTTTTCCTGTTACAGAACTACAATATCATAGTGTGTGCTGTGTTTGTGTGTGTGCATCTGAATGTGCTGGTATGTGTGTGTGTGTGTGTGTGTGTGTGTGTGTGTGTGTGTGTGTATGTGTATGAGTGTGTGTGTGTGTGTGTGTGTGTGTGTGTGTGTGTGTGTGTGTGTGTGTGTGTGTGTGTGTTTGTGTTTATGCGTCTGCAGGTGCAGGTGTGTGTGTGTGTGTGTGTGTGTGTGTGTGTGTGTTGTGTTTATGCGTCTGCAGGTGCAGGTGTGTGTGTGTGTGTTTGTGTTTATGCGTCTGCAGGTGCAGGTGTGTGTGTTGTGTGTGTGCCTCCATAATGGGAAGTGCAGACGACAGTTTAACCATCTCTTTAAAAATTGCCCAGGCTTGCCCGGTCTCCCTAACTGCCATTGTAAATACATGTGGCGCCAGACACATTTAGGACTTGGTTAAGTGCCATGGCTGGTCAAATCATTCAATGCCCGAAATTGGCTTGAATCTACCTTTCCAGACATAATGCATTTCCCTCTATCAGGCAAGATTCTAAACTGAGATACAGGAGTATTTAGCCCCTAGGTCAGAACGTACTGTATGAATGTACACATATTGCACAGTAAAAAAGAGCCTTATTTAAATATGCAATAAACTGCATCATAGGCCCACACACATGATAATAAGATATAATGGCATAAAGCGTAACCTTCACAACAACACAAAATTGAATGGTTATGCTCTTGGCGTCTTGGCTCCACTCTTGGTGTCATACTGGAGGACGGCTCGGCAACAGAGGAGGACGGCTTGGCGGGGAACCCCGTGTCATGGATACTACTGTGTCCTCACGCTGCCATGGGTCTACTGTACACATTACCAGAGTACAGAAGCAGAGGATACACATGGGCGCTGGTGTCACATATTAAATTGCATATTAATTTTCACTGAAAGGTAATGTTTGAAATATCAATGTGCAATTGAATAATTTAAAAGGTTACATTTTGAGTACTATATTAATTTGTATTAGACAATATGAATAATAAATGAAAATAAATGGATTAGATTAGGTTAGATTTTATTTGCCACTATACACATGTATAATGAAATGAAATGCAACTCCTTCAGTGAAAAAGACAATGAATAAGTTAAAAAGACAATAAGTATGTTTACATCAAAGTGCACTGCACAGTCTGCAGTTATTGCACACGTGAGAAAACGTCTGAGGATTGTGGTGTCAATACAAGTGTGCAGGGGCGTAGCACCAGATTCTGGGCCCTGTGCACAAGCAACGGCAATGGGCCCCCTTCACTGCCTAGAACACAATTCCAGACTCCTCAAGGGCCCTCCCACCTCTTGGGGCCCTGGTAACTCGGTCTCAGTTATCAGTTATATAATTTTTAATTAAATAGTATCATTCCAAACGTTCCAAATGCATGGGACTTGCCATTGATAAACATGCTCCTCTGAATACTAGGCTATTAAAGTAAAAGGCATGCATCCTCCATGGATAATATAGACTATTTGATCAGTCTTCTCAGGGAGAGAGGTGCTACATGGGCCAATTTTTATAAGTTAGTCTGAATGAAATGGTTTATTAGAAGATGTACCCCTAAATACTGTAATACTTTAATTTATTCTTAATCGTATTATTATTATTATTATTATTATTATTATTATTATTATTATTATATAGCAGTCATTAAGGCGATGCAAGAGAAATTTTGTTATCAGTTACTCTCGCGCGCCCTCTTGTTGCACCTGGATGTGTTCTGAGAGGGCGTGATCGATTTCTAACATTTCCCTAGAGGCTACGTAAGATTAAAAAAAAAAAAAAAAAAAAAGGACCAATCTCAGACATATGTGGGCTGGGTCTAAAGTACCCAGTGTCTAACAGTCACGTTTGTTATGAAAACAACAACACGTGGAGAGACGTATGTTTTGAAGCAGACATGCTGATGGGTAAGTACCAATATTATTAGCCTACTCGAATAAACGCTTCAATGCAGTTAGTGACATGGACAGAAAAGATGAAGTGTCAAAAATATTGTTCTTATAGTTACCTTGCTGAATAAATGAAGTGAAGCCAACTTTACAAGCTTAACGTTGAAGCCTAGTCCGACCACAGTGAGACAGCCAGTCAAAACGTGTATACGAATTCTGTTCTTTCTTTTGAGAATAACATAGGGTAGCCTACCATATTGTAGCTTAGATTATGGTCTGCAGTTAAAGAGTAACTATGCAACTATTTTAGCTGAAATAACCTTGATTTAGCATGTTCAAATTTAATTTAGTGGTTCTATTATGCTTGGCAACATAGGCCTACTGGTCAGTTGATATTTCTTTGAATGTGGCGCTTCCGTGCTGAAATCCCAGCTGGAAATATCGTGCAAGTGTTACGTAGAATTATGTAGGCCCAAGCCACCTGCCACGGTCAAAGCCCATGACGCCTTGGGGGAACTCTCGTAGGCTACATAAAAGATCAAACCTGGCACGAGCCGAGAAAACTTAGTTGGAATGCAATTTCCTTTTAACGGACTAATGCTATATTGAGTCTAGGGTGACCATAGGTATTTGGACGGACATGTCCGTTTTTCATGCCCTGTCCTGGGCGTCCGGGGATATTTTTAGAAAGTGAGGAAATGTCCTGCTTTTTAAATTACCTTCATCATTGGACCATTAAATTTACAGGCACTAGGACACTGCAGACGGCGCTGCGTGTGACGTAATCCGTGCGGGCAGCCCTGTTCTTATAATCAGAAGATAGCCGAAAATAAGTTTGTTAAACATTCATCACGGGCACTTCAATTAATCTATCCTTTTGCGTGCGCTATACTATACATATCGCGGGTTTTGCTTTTGCTTCTTTCGGAAGCTTTATATGGGTATATCTGCTCTTACAATGTAGGTAGGCCTATTTGGTATTAAACAAGACAATCAGATCTATCATTGGTATCATTGGTAACGTACTTGCTTGAGAATAAGATGGCTCAATTTCAGTGTAAAGACCGCCCATTAGAAGAGGGATTTTGATAAAATAATCACACATTGTAAGACCTGCAAACTTTGAGATAACCTGATCTCACAGAAGTGAAATGAAACACAACTCACCCACTAAAATAAAATATGTTTTCTCCAAACATAATCAGTGGCAGGTTACACTATTGACACAAAATCATGAATAGCCTAAAGAATTCTGTCCTGAAAAGAGACAGCTGCATATTCAGCATTGCTCAGTGATGTATTGGGAAGAAGCTGTCTCATTAACTTTCAGTGGGTGTGATATCTGCTTCCATCCCAATAAAGTCTACAATAGTGTGCTCCCACCACAGATTGCTTTTTTAATAAATTGTGTTCATTTCACAGATTTCTGTGAGATTATGTTGATGTTTTATATCACCCAATTGCAGAATTGGAGCACCCTCATCCAATTTAGGTGGTGCTGGGGTATTTCAGACGTTCCCCTTTTTCTACAGCAGCTAGACATAATAATAATACAATAAATGAGTTTAGCAAAGGGGGAAGTTCAAAAAAAAAAAAAAAAAAAAAAAAGTTCAAATAGGCCTACTATTTCAGTAGATCTCCTATGTTGGAAAAAATTTCAGCACGCTTTGCGCGCATCTCATACCCCCTCCCCCCAAGGTGTCCTGCTTTTCCCAAATGAAAATATGGTCACCCTAATTGAGGAAATAACTTCTGCATTGGGAGCTCCAGTGAGAAAGTGAGAAAACGACAAAGAATTGTCTAATCATGCACATTGCCAGCAAGAGTAGCATAATACCCCCCTAGGAAAATGCAGTAGGCTAGCCTATGATATCCTACCAACGCAGCCAGAAGCCATCTCTTTGTTTTGCCTAAATTTGCAAGGTTAAAACAGGTTGAACACAAAAGAACAAAATAGCAGTTGACAGTTACTGTCAATGTGGGCTAAACACCTGCTCCTGCTGTCATAATTACTCAATGCACCTGGCTCAATGGGACCATATTCCACGAATCCTCTCGGGGCAAGAAGAGTATGGGGGGGGGGGGGGGGGTGTTGGGGCACTACAGTGTTCGGATGTTAAGGTCTGTGTATAGGCCTACTTTTGACAGCCCAAATGGTTAAATGTAAAAATTATATCCCTGTGTTCGAAAAACATACAAATGCACTTACTCTCTCAAGTTAACAACAAATAGCCACAGTCAAATAGGCCTACCAGTAATATTGCAAAGTATCCTAGGGCTTGATTGTTCAATGTTACAGATGTGTGTAAAAAGAAAAAAAAAATAGTTGACCATGTTGACAGATGTAAACAACCAGTGTGCATCAATATGAGTAAAAACACAGATGAAGATACTGGGCAGGCACCGAGATCACAGTCTCCAACACCCAGCGGTGTCTCCATGAAGAGTGACTGGTCTATGTTAGAACCTCCCAAATTCAGTACTGAATTGGATCCAAGGTGAGGATGTTTTTGCTATTTCTATTTTATTAGGTGTTGGTCTTTAAATTATTAATATATTTAAAATTAAAATATTTTTTGTTTGTTGTTTGATTTACTACTGGTATTAAGACAATCAAGAACACAGTCTCCAACACCCAGCGGTGTCTCCATGAAGAGTGACTGGTCTATGTTGGAACCTCCCAAACTCAGTGCTGAATCAGATCCAAGGTGAGAACATTTCTAATGTTTCTATTATGCATCAGGGCCTGGTTCCCCAATTACACACACTCTTAGTACACTATGAAGACTTGAAAGATATATCTTACCGAAGTTGTTTACGGGCCATTCCGTGTGAAATCAACAAATGCATTTCGCCTGACCCTCTTGGATTTTCTTCAAACTTTAGGTGCCTAATGCCATCGTACCCATCTGCAATTGTGCAAGATATTAACCTTGTATCTACTTTACTTTCTGAGATATTGGGCCTTAAAAAACAGGGTCTTGATCATGGAAAAATGCAGTTTTTTAACTTTGTTATGTTCTGTTGGCTATTACCTACACATACTTCATGTTAGAAAATTTAAAATTTCAGGCGGTGTTGCATACATGTAGATTTGAATAGATAGATATTATTATTAACATTGCTGATAAGTCAATTCACTATATTAAAATGCAAAGGCAGTAATGCTAGAAAAAGTTGCAAAATACTTTGATAAAATATCTACCATTTATTAATCATCTATCAATTAAACTATCTATCAATCAATTTGCAAATATTTGAAGAGATTGCAATGCTGGTCCTTTTAGGCCCGTGACAATAAATCTGAATTCTCTGTCACCTGCCGATTTATGTTCCATTTTAGTGATCAGTCATAAGAAGTTTTAGTTTCTTACAATTATAAGCCATCTCATATTAACTCTCAGGATCACAGACTGCATTTCCTTTGAGCATATTAAAGTCACAGCTATACATTCAATGTATGGTAATGTGGTATTTGAAGTAGCCTATCTTTAGAGATTGTGCACAAAAAGCTATTTGTGATAATCCTCCATGAAGCCGTGATGACCAGGAAACCAACAATAATCATGATCAACAATAGCAGGCAAAATGCTCATTAATAATAAAAAGAAGCCTTTAAAAGAAGAAACCTCATTGGCTAAACATACAAGGCAGACACCAAACATCCAATGAAAAGCCTAATTGATGAATGAAGGGAGGGGCAGAACCTATGCCCAGAAGCACATGGCCATGTGGGCAAAGTAGTCCATAGCAACCAAGGGACCAAATAAACAAACACACCTAGCAACGAAGGCAGAAAAACCAATCACCAAGACTGTGAAAGCCATCTTTGATATAGTAATTTAAGTGGTTTGGCTAAAGGTACCATTTCAATATTTTGAGCATTTGCAAAATAAAACATGGGCTTTGTGGTGGTAACTTTGGTTTTAAGGTACACTTAACCAGTAATTTGGAAAATATGCTTAAACTATAGGTCTTAATTCATTTATATCATCTTTAATGTCTCAAAACTCAAAAGCTGTTATTAATATCAAATATTTACCTACTTGAAGATAATGTACAATAACTTGTGTGAACTACATAGAAATACCAAAGATCTGATGTCATTCATGTACAAGATACAGTGTTGTGAAATAGATAGGGAAAAATTAACATGTAATTTTTTGGCCATTTTCAGTAAAGCATTACTCAGCAAATGTGCTACCGTGAAAGGTGTACTTCACAGTGTAAAGACACATACTACTTTCAAATATGTCCTGAAAGTTTCATAAATGTAGCATGAAAACTCCAAGAGTAACGCTTTGTGGAACATGGATATTTTCTCAGAGCTCCACTTTCTTTACACACGACCCCCTTTTTTAAGACCCCATATCTCAACAACTATACAAGATAAAATGGTAATATTTCACATTATAGGTCCTGGGTATGGTGACAGTATTCACATAAAGTTTGAAGCAAATCCAAGATGGTCAGGCGGAATTTTTGTCTCAGATTTGTTGATTTGGCACGGAATGACCCTTACTTTTCTGTGTGTGTTCCCCGAACAATCTCTTTACAGTCTTCTTCACTATGGTGTACTTAGCTAAGCCAAATCTAGATTTTGCTTTACTGCCAGAAATTGTCTAAAATGGGGTTCTGACAGGTTCACTATAGTCAAAATTAGGAACCATGAATTCAGTAATTTATTTTTGGTGGGATGGTCCTATTCTGGGGAACTCCCTGCCCATCCTTGTGCATACACATTGGAGAAAGCCAGAGGCATGGATAATAAAGAACCCCCCTATGGGGTACATAATAGATCAGGTAACAACAACATTAAACCACACACACAGGCATATACCCTTTCTGAAAGTAAACTGTTGGCTTATTTATTCATGTTTTTTGTTTTTATTTATTTAGACCACAGGAACCGAGATCACAGTCTCCAACACCCAGCGGTGTGTCCATGAAGAGTGACTGGTCTATGTTGGAACCACCCAAATTCAGTGATGAATCAGATCAGAGGTTAGCATGCTCTTGCCATCTCTATTACATACAATAGATCCTTAACCAACCTATTGTGATGGACCGTTGTATCAAATTGTACTCCCTAGAAGATTACAAATGTAAAGCCTTACTGAACAAAGCCTATTTTTCTTCATGGTTTTCACTTAATCAGATCAAAGGTGAGAACATTCCTGCTATTTTTATTATTCATCAGGGCCCGGTTCCCCAATTATGCTCACTCTTTTAAGAAGACTTGAAAAATATATCTTACCAAAGTTGATTACTTTTGTGTGTTCCTCGAACCATTTCTTCTTTATAGTCTTCTTTACTACGTTGTACTTAGCTATCTCTTAAGATGCCAAATCCAGATTTTGCTTCACTGCCAGAAATTGTCTAAGATGGGGTTCTATCAGGTTCACTATAGTCAAAATTAGGAACCATGAATGCAGCAATTTATGTTTGGCGGTATGGTCCTATTCTGGGGAACTCCCTGCCCATCCATGTGCATACATAGAAAGCCAGAGGCAGGGAGAGCTAAGCAAGAACCCCCCTATGGGGTACATAATAGAGCAGGTAACAACATTTAACCACACACACAGGCATATACCCTTTCTGAAAGTAAACAGTTATTCATGTTTGTTTGTTTTTTATTTAGACCACAGGAACCGAAATCACAGTCTCCAACACCCAGCGGTGTGTCCATGAAGAGTGACTGGTCTATGTTGGAACCTCCCAAATTCAGTGATGAATCAGATCAGAGGTTAGCATGCTCTTGCCATTTCTATTGCATACAATAGATTTTTAACCAACCTATTGTGATGGACCATTGTATCAAATTGTTCTCTCTTGAAGATCACACATGTAAAGCCTTACTGAACAAAGCCTATTTATTTCATTGAAGGAGAGATTTTATAGGAAATAGGTTTTTGGAGTTACCACTGCAAGCAAAATTAGGAAGTGTCTTAGTGCAAATACACTTACACTGTTCATCTCAAAACAATTTTTGTACATTTGCTATACAGTAGTCTCACCAATGTATTCTTTTAAAGTCACACACACACCACACACACACACACACACAAACACACACACACACACATACAAGAATGTCTTATAAATCAAATTTTTAATCTGTTTTTGAATAATGTCTGTGTTCTTAGATTACAGTCGCCAATGTCCAGCGTTGTGTCTATGAGCAGTGATTGGTCTATGTTGGAGCCACCTAAGTTTAGTGGTGAATCTTCTGTCTTTGATCCAGGGTGAGCATGGTTTCTGAATGCAGCAAAAAAAATGTGTAGAAATTTCTTTAAATAATTTACTTTCTTAAAATACTTGTATTGGAAAAATTGTGAATAGATGCCAGTCCTATAGCACATAATTTGTTTTTTTTATTATTATTTTATTTGAAAAGATTCATGTATTCTATAAAGTGTGCTTCCATTTAAAACCCTGTCTGTAATTTTTTGTCCAGACAAGATAAACACAGAAAAGAGTCACTAGATTCCAGTTCAGTACAGTCCAGCAAGAGATTCCGTTCAGCAGCAACAGAGTCAGACAGTGACCTGGGGTAAGAGCAATAAGGCAATGCTAATTTCACTTCTTTTGTTTTTTTAAGTGTGTTGAATGCAAGCACTGCATTACACTGGGGTCTCATTCTGTCTCACAATTTCCCCTTCTTTAGACACCAGGCACCTGATCAGTCTTTGCGGATTGCAAGCACAGCCATTGGTAAGCAAATTTGATTTGTTTACATGGTTGATCACTGTTTCATAGTGAACTTTGTGCTCTTGTAACAGACAGCTATAAAAAGTTTCCAAATTAGATAAAGCTGTATATGCAATAGCACTAAAGTCTATCCCTCAGTCTTCAGATGAAAATCTTAAACAGTATCATGGCAGAGAGTGTGTTTGTAACTGAAGTTATTAAGGGGGTTTATTTATAAGCCAATAACAATAATCAGGTAAGCAATACTGCAAGGTATCCCATTAACAAAATCAATGGGTTTACATGAATCGTCATGTTCCCTAATGTGTCCCGCACAGGCACAGACCAAAAATGTTAGTCACCTGTTGAGCTAAAAGGATGGAAAAAAAAACAATCCAGTCATTTTGAGCAAACCATTTGAGGTGATTGAATGGTACTGTGATGCAGGGTGCGATTTGTTGGGGGGGAAGGCTCAGATTCCCCCGCTCTGGTTTTGGTATCCCTGCCTCTGCTTGAATAATTTTATCTCCGGTGGGGATGACATTTATCCCTCCTTGATATCTCATGACAGTATGCAAGCCATGTGATGTGACTAAAGAACATCTAGCGCGCATAAACAAGCGAATTATAAATTTTAAAAAATGCGTCCTGTGTCCTGAATTGCGTGCGTGACAACTGGCGAACTTTGCCGCGAACTTCAGCCTAGGTGTTTGTTTCTCACTGGAAAGACAAAAGCTTGGAAAACGAAAGGAAACTTCATGATGTTATCACATTGCTTGAACAACTTTGTGCAAAGGAAAACGAACTGTTTGTCATAAGCATAATTTAAGTTTGATATGAAATGCGTGTACTGTCAACGTATCAGGCAAAATATCCTTCTGAATCGCGGGGGATGACAATTTTTTAGGTCATTCAGCCAGTAGTGGAAAATGACCAAGAAATGGCATAATCTAGGCAAAATGCTTCAACAATACCCAATACAAGGAAGGCCAAGCTGGTGCAATTTGCATTGGCTATTTTTTTATGCTCAATGCCCTGGCTTTCCTCACATTTGCAAAAAACAAATTGTTTAGGTTACCATCTCCAGCGCCCTATACCGCGCATACCGTCGGATCCAACGAATGACTTGGGCCAACACATCTCTGAGATATCAAAGTAATTTGGCTATTGTCGGCAATATTAAACAATGTAATCTGCAGCACTTTATTTAACTATTTAACACACAGTAAGCAGCAGGAGAGTTAAGTCTGAACGAGAGAGTTTCTAAGTTTTGTGAAAAATGTTGCGCGCTACACACAGCAGTCACAGGAACTGCAGTAGGGCCTACCCAACTTCAGGAGGCATCAGACACTGCGCTGTAACCCAGATACTAATAGCAGATTTTTTTTTTTTTTTTGGCGGGGGGGTGGGGGGTCATTTTAGTGTCTAGTAATGACGTCACCAACGCAATGCCATTACAGAATCACCCCCCCCTCTGATTTTTTCATAAATCGCACCCTGCTGTGATGTGATATGTTTATCAAACTCAATTGACTGTTGTCTCTCCTCCCTTTGCGTCATTAAGTGCATGTCTTGTGTTATACATGTGTGGCCTCAGGGAGAAGTCTATGTAAAGTCCAAAATGTTTTTTTTTTTCAGGATCTCCTACCATATCTTTAAGGTGCATACCTCACATCTCAAACAAATAGTAAAATTGTTTTGTCTGCGAGTGGTCTTGCCTCGCATCATTCTCCAATTCTGCCAGAATTTCGTGGAATCTGGAAAACCAATCATAATGCAGAGATGTGTTTTGAATCAAAGCGGGCGGGGTTTTGAGGGAGTGACGACAAAGCGTTGGCCTATAGGCACAGACATGGTTTGAAAGACAACGGGTTGTGCTCATCAACTATCTCTCGTTTTATCCATTCATCGGGGCCAGACTAAATTAGACATCCAATCTCACATTTAGGCTGGTCTATCAGGCTAGAAAACCTAGGTGTTTCTCATAAAGAATATCAGAATATCAATTTCTGTTTACTTGAGTGCTTGCAGTAAATTATCAAGCAGCCACAAATTCCAATAAGGGACATTATGTTGATGTGCTGCTAAGCACACTCATTCAGATGACCTTAAATAATAATCTATTATTATTCTACTAATACAACTATCTACTGCTAAACCTGCAATTTCATCTGAATCCACCAGATAATGGCTACCTGAAGGAGGTTTCAGATCAAAATAAGGCCCATCTGAAGAAGCGGGTAGAAAACATTCGTGAATGTGTGCTCACTCCAGACACCCAGACCCCTCATAAGAGTATTTACATAGACCTGTATGTCACAGAGGGTGAAGGGTTGACTCAAGAACATGAAGTATTACAGATTGAGTCAGGATCTACAGCAGAAGGCACTGAGGAAACCCCAATAAACTGCAATGACATCTTTAAGCCAATATTTGGACAGGAGAAACACATCCGAACCGTGCTTACCAGAGGTGTGGCTTGCATCGGAAAGACTGTCTTGGTTCAGAAGTTCATTACTGATTGGGCAGAACGGAAAGCCAATCAACACATAGACCTTGTGTTCCTGCTTCCCTTCCCATTGCTGAACAGGATGAACGACTCAATGTACAGTCTCCGTGAACTACTGCTTGTGCTCCACCCTGAGCTAAAAAACCTGAAGAATGATATATTTGAACAATGCCAGATTTTGTTCATTTTTTTTGCTTTGGATGAGAGCAGTCTACCATTGGATTTTCTGAAAAACCAGAACGTAACTGATATCACAGAGCCATTTACAGTGGATGCACTTATAACAAGCCTTATTAAGGGCTGTCTTTGTTCATCTTCCCAGATTTGGATAACATCACGACCTGTTGCAAGTAATCAAATTCCTCTTGATTACATCAACAAAGTTACAGAAGTTAGAGGCTTCACAGACCAACAGAAGCAAGAATACTTTAGCAAGAGAATTGATGATGAAAGTCAGGCAAAAAGAGTTTTGTCATACATTGAGTCATCAAGAAGCCTCCATATCATGTGCCGCTTGCCTGTTTTCTGTTGGATTGCAGCCTCTGTACTTCCGCAAATGTTGAAAGAAGGGACCAATGAAAAACTCCCAACAACTCTGACAGAGATGTTTATGCACTTCCTGTTAATCCAGACAACAAGAGGTAATCAAAAATACCAAGGAAGAAACAGCCAAGAAATACAAAATGCTTTAGAATCACAAAAAACAGTAATACTGAAATTGTCTGAACTTGCCTTTAAACATCTAGTGATGGGAAACTTTCTGTTTTCGGAAAAGGAGTTGAAGGACTATGACCTTGACATAACTAATGCCTTAGTGCACTCTGGACTGTGCACTGATGTCTTCAAAGGAGAGTCCGTCAATTTGGGAAAAATGTACACTTTTGTTCATGTGACCATCCAGGAGTTTCTTGCTGCCTTATATGTGTTTGCATCTTACATTGACAAGAATGAAGAGACACTGACATTTCTTCTCAAAGGGAAGTCCAAGGTCTTACTAAAAGATATGTCACTGGAAGAGCTGTTGAAGAGCGCTGTGAACAGAGCTTTGGAAAGCAAGAGCGGGCACCTTGATCTGTTTGTGCGCTTTCTCCATGGCATGTCCCTAGAGGACAATCAAGGTCTTTTAAAAGGGCTTTTGACAAACACAGAGAGCAACCCTGAAAGCACCAAAAAAGCCATTCAGAATCTGAAGGGATTGAACAGACCAAACATCTCCCCTGATCGATGGATCAACCTCCTCCATTGCCTGGTTGAATTGCATGATTTGTCTGTGCAAGAAGAAGTCAATGCCTATCTGAAGACAGGAGAAGGTGTTTATAAAAAGCTCAAACTTGCCCACTGTTCAGCATTGGCCAATATCCTTCAGTTGGCAAAGGAGCCCCTGGATCTATTGGACTTAAATGAATATAAGACATCTGATGAGGGTCGGAGAAGACTGGTTCCTGCTGTGCGGAACTGCAGAAAGGCTCTGTGAGTGTCTTATCACCATCTACAACATATTTAGGGATTCACATATAGTATTGTCAAAAACATGGTAACATGGTGAGCAAGATTTCAGGTTGGGGGAATTAGGATCACATTTAAAAAATGAAGGTACTTCCCAGTTGTAATATTGATCTGGATTCTAGCAGATAATTGTCACTTCTGGGGCACTTCTGAGTACATTAAACCTAAGGAGGTGCATTCAACTTTCACAAAATCCTAAGGGGTGTTCATCATTATTGATTGAACGCTTGTGATGATTTAACAAAAACAATGCACAAAATACTGTATCTCATGTGCTATTGACAGGCTTGCTGACTGCAAACTCACAGAGAAATGTTGTGAGGTGGTCGCCTCAGCTATTGAGTCTGCCCACTCCCAGTTGACAGAGCTGGACCTTAGTAACAACAACCTTCAGAAGTCTGAGAAGAAGCTGTTCAGAGCGCTTCAGAATCAACACTGCAAGCTTGAATCTTTGAGGTCTGTCTCTTTTTGTTTGAACCAATGAAACGCCCTTGTCTTGATCAGAATGGGCAATCAAAGGGTTCCTTGATTCATTCTCTCTATTCACATCTTGTATTATGCAGCCTTGCTGGATGTCATCTCACAGCAGCATCATGCCAAGCCTTGGCCTTAGCCTTGCAAGCAGAGCACTCACACCTTAAAGAGCTGGATCTGAGTTCAAACCCCGTGGAAGACTCTGGGGTTGAACACCTCTCCGCTGGGCTGAGGGTACCACACTGCTCCCTGCAGAAACTGAGGCGAGAGGCTAATTTTTGTTTTAAATTTTACTTTTATTACTTTTTTCAGTAAACAATTTAATGCAATTTTAACATTACAGTTGCATGTACAGAGGTTGTAGGGTAAGATTTTATTATTGTATTATTATGACATTTAACAAAATAAAAACACAACAACAATACAGGTAATAGTTTACAGTAGAATTTGTCTTTTTATATAAATAATTGTAGACGATTAAAAATATTTTCATATCCTTCAATTAATAGGAGTCCTCATATTTGAGTGAAAGAGTAATAGTGTATTATACAATAGCATAAAATGGTATGTCACATGGCAAATCACTATTAATTGTAGGATACTATATGGTATGTTATTGTCTTGTCAGTGATTTAGATAATGTATTGGTATATTCTATATGAATTTCTGTATTTAATATGCAACAGGCTTTCAGGCTGCAGCATCACTTCAAAAAGTTGTGGGCTTCTGGCTTCTGTGCTGGAAGAGAAAACCTGCCTGACAGAGCTGCTTCTGAGAGACAATCGACTAAATGTGGAAGATGTCAAAAGGCTTGTAAAATTAAAAGAAGATACAAAGTGTGCACTGGATACATTCGAGTAAGGCAATACATCTTTTTTTTTAATTAAGTGATTCTATTGAGATTATTGTGTTCTGGTTTTATTGACAGTTTTGTTTTACTGTTTGTCTGCAGATATTCTTGAGCTCATCACTGCAAAAGCCATGTCTCACAACCAAAACCAGTCTGTTGACATTGCATTTTTTAACCAGCTACCAACTGTCCTGTTGTCTGCCAGCAGACAAGGTTTAATTTCTTGCAGCCTCTGCCTTAAGTAATCAAAGTCAAATTATTGACTTAATTTTGGTTAGGGGTTTGACCGAAGATGGAAGATATGAAAAAAAAAATGCTGGTGCATACTGATTAAAATAACAGTTAACAGAAAGAAGTAAAACAAGCAACGTTTTTTTGTTTTGGTAAACTGAAATCGTAGCAAAAATGTCCAGAAGTCAATGTAAATCTCACACCATGGGATGCAAAACTTCCTTGATGATCTTGATAGACATACCCACACTGAACAGTTAGGGGGCTCTAATTGACTCCCCAGAGATGTCCTGCTTGCACACTCCATCCGTGGAGGGTTGTGCTTGGGCTGGCCCCATCAACAGAAGAGTCATGGCGTGGTCACAGACTGGTCACAGATACCAAAGAGGGCCTGTTAAAGTGACAATAAGGTGTGGCCATATTAAGGTAGTCTAATCTGACTGTCCTACCGTATGTGAGACCTAACTATAGGCTACTTTATAACAACAGTCTTAAAACTCTGAAGCACACTGATTTAGAGTGAAAGAATTAGAAATTATGCCTACGCGTTTCGACCGAGTCTTTATCAGGGCAAACATTATCATTTTCTCCAATGTGCTTTTTTTCCTTCCAAGTTGTATACACCAAATACAAATAAAACGAATCACCACCAATACAGATAAAAACATGAAAAACAATGCTATACATTACATTATTTTTTAGAAGTGACAGGCTTTCACTGGACACAAATATATCATTAAATATGTACATTATTCAGTGCAATACATCATAGAGTTCCATTTTTGTCACAATACCTTAACATAAAGCTAAGTCAATTTAACAATACTCAGTGCTGGCAACATATCTCACAATATCTTTGATATGCTAGAAATTAAACTTTTGGGATGAAACTGTCAGCCCGTAATCCTATCAGTACTTTTCCTGTAGACTACGTGTGTAACAGGCCTTCAGTATCAGTGTGACTTTTTGTTTTTATTTGAGTTGTTAAGTGTTGTTCTCTCATGCATAACGCAGTCTGAGAGGTTCAGTGTGTATAAATACATGACCAAATGTATCAACCCCAGTCCTAACAAAAAACAAACTGTATAAACCAGTTTAGATATTGTACATCAGTCTCACTATTGTATAGTACTGTACATTTCTAATATTCGCCTTGCTATTGTACACTTTGTTTCAGTTTCACTTTTGGAGTAGAATTGTTTGGCAGTTATAGGCTTCATGGTTGTTACAATGTGGAAAAAATGCTTGCATATGTGAATAAGTTTTTTTTTTTCAGTTTGTTTCTGTCCTTGTAAATGAGCATGGGTATTTTACTCCGTTTGTATTTTTCTTCACTGTAATCAAAATGATAAAGACATTGTAGCCTGACTAATTTAATGTGTGTACATGTGTTTCTATAAAGAATGTAACAGCTTGTTATTACCAGTGGCTAAAAGCATACAGTTTTTAGACAGGGTAGCTGAACTTTTTGATAGGTGTTGAACCTCTATATTGCTTTTAATCCTGTGGGAACCACTAGTTTACTATTATTTGTTTCTGTTACATGTGGACATTTTACTACCATGTAGCAGCATGCAGCACAGACAGATGACAGATAAAAAAAAAAAAAATGTAGGATTATGGTGGTCTATATGCAATCGAAAAGAAAATGGCTAAACATTCTGAATCACTCTGATTCATGTAAATTTCTTATCAGCCAAAAATCTGGGTGTAATTTTCACCCCTATAAACACCTACATGTACCACATTGTCATAATCTTCAAGCATCTTTCATTGATATAGTTATTTGTGCTGAACTTCAAAAGTCATATTTTATTTATAAATACCACCAACATAGCTACTAAAATTATTAAACATTCAATTTTGGGGGCCCGTTTCAACCTGGGGCCCTTGGCAATAGCCTGGTTTGCCTTTCCTGTTGCAATGGCCCTGGTAATATGTATTTCAGTTGTCATCATTTATGATTTCATGATATTGTCATTTGAAGGGTACAGTATTAATCTGCAAACATATGCCCATACGTACTATTATTGTTTTATTCTGTTGAAAAATAGGCTATTAAGACCTGTATGTAGTAGGTTATTATGTTTATAACAAGTCGGCTCAGCACACGTGTGGAGGGTTTATTGAGAGGAAAAGGTCATAGTCCCCTCAGTTCCACCCTCTTCCTGTTCCTGTTACACTGAAGGTAAATACAAGGAGGTGAGTGTGCTTGTTTTTTGCTAACACGGCTGTGGTTCTTTCTATACATTTAAGACAGAATTTGAGGTGTTGAACAAACGTTATATTAACTGAAACTGAAACATTAGATATTCTGTGCATTTTTCAGGGCATGCAAACTAATGAGTAACTAGAAATGTGCTCAGAGAGCGCAGACCTCCACCAAGGCAGTGTGGTCACAGGTGGTGTTCTGGATCACCTATCACCACCAAAATTGAATCAGTTCTTACTTCTCCCAATACACACATCTGAAAATTTCATCCAAATACTTGCAGTACTTTTCGAGTTATGTTTTGTACACAGACAGACAGACTCACACACACACACACACAAACAAGCGAAAACATAACCTCCATGGCAGAGGTAAAAATACTCTGACTAATCTCTAAACTCTGAAAGAGTTACGACTTTGCCGACACGATACAGTGAGATATGACTAAAATTGTTTGTAAAATTATTTGTTTACAAACGATTTTGTGTAGACTGCACAAACACATTGTTTTAAGCACTTTGTCATTTAGTCATACACATTAGAGTGCTGTGATGTTTCATAGCTCCTTTTTATAATCACAATACAAAAAGGAAACACATTGAATGAAGTGTGTCCAAACTTTTGGCCTGTGCTACCTTTTAAGATTTGAAGGATAGCTATTGTTTGGTAATTTATACTCATGTATTCTTTATTCTTGTAACTCTGTATTTGAAACGGAGATTCAAATATTACGTGGAAATATGTGTTCAGTGTACAATGCTCAGATGACCAAATATTGTTTTGTAGGCCTACTGTTGTAGTTGTATTTGCAAACTCATCACCAGTCAGATTAGCCAGTAATTTAATTTGTTAATGGTCTTGGTCTTTGAAACAGACTAGGGCCATTATAACATCTGATGGCCCAAGACCCATGAGGCAATACTGCCATCTACAGACCACAGGTAAGCAGAGCAACACTTTCCACAAAGCAGGAAAAAAACAGAAATGCATTCACTATGACTAATGTTCTAGACAATTTTTTCACTGAAACAACACAGCAGTACACATATTATTATTATTATTATTATTATTATTATTATTATTATTATTATTATCATTCACTCATATTCACATATAGGCTACAGGCCTTATTTTCTTACTGTTAATCAAATATCCAATGTGTCTATAATATTCACAGTTATTTTTATTCTGTTATTCAAATATGCACATTCACCTGGTCCATGGTTGGAATGTCATATGACTTGAATTCAAAATGTTCTGGAATGTGTGTGAGCAGGTACTGAGGGACCCAGTCATCACCACTACACTGTACCTGTTGACACAATTTATGCAGGCAGTGCATCAGCAGCTACTGGGAGCAGCCTGAACCACCAGGAGACCAACTCTGTCCCCAGTGCGGAGAGACATGCAGAACTCAGCCTCCTTCACAGCTCCAGTCTACAGATCATCCACTGTGTGAGGGACTGACAACCAGCTGCACCATTACCCTAACACACCCTCCACAGCACTCTCACACACAAACTCATCCAAACTAACATGTCCCAACAGGTCCCACATACACACTCTACAGCGAATCAACACAAGCCTCAGCAGGACTCTAATGTAGGCCTACATTCTGATAAGAATCTTTACACACACTCACTTCAGAACCCAAACACACAACCTCAACAACATCCTCAAACACACTCTCATCAGGGCCCTCACAGTCACACACAACTTCATCAGCACCAACATACACCTGGTCAGGACTCTAATATACACTCTGATGATGTTCACACACACCCACACTTGAACTCAAACATACAACATCTCCCCGGTCCAAACACACACTCTCTGCCATGGCCACAGACATATTCTCATCCATATCAACACACACAACCTCATCAGAACCCCCACACACACTTTGCTCCAGACCCAAACACACACTCACATCCTTACCAACACACACACCCTCCTCCGAACCCCCCTAAATACTATCTTCCAAATCCAAACACACTCTCACATCCGTACCATTACACACACCTTTATCCGACTCAACAAACAAGCCCTCATCAGAACCCTGACACACATTTTGCTGCAGACCCAAACACACTCTCACATCTGTACCAACACACACACCCTCATCCAACTCAACACACACACCCTCAGCTGACCCAACACACACACCCTCATCAGAACCCTGACACACACTTTACTGCAGACCCAAACACACACTTAAATCCGTACCAACACACCCACCCTCAGTCGACCCCACACATAGAACCTCAGCTGACTCAACACACATCCATTGGGAATCCTCCCCCTCTCCTCTCAAACCCAGTCCCACCACAGCACCCAAATCCAGCCTGTGCACAGTCATCCTCGCAGCTCCTGTACCCACAACCGTCCCCAGCCCAAGCCCCAGCCACACACAATCAGTATCCTGCCTCAATAACATCCCTTCAGCAGCCCATATGTGACCAGCAGACAGCGCTGCTGCTGGCCTCTGGGTGTAGAATAGGGGGTCGACAGCAGCTTGGACAAGATCGATCCACAGCCATGCAACAAGATCAACAGACAGCCATGCTGCCGGCATCTGGATATGCTAGTCAGGGAGTAGGTCAGCTGTCTTATGGACACTACACATACACAGCCACTCAGCAGCCACAGAGAGTGGGGCCGTATGAACAGTATGCACATGGTGGCTTAGTAAAATCTGAAAACCAACACCCATCCATGATGGTACATCCTCAGTACACACAAGGAGCTCATGGGGAATGGGACTCTCACACAGCCAAAGGGCAAAGCCAGGGAACCATGTGTAAGTCATGCAAAATAATGATGTATTTTTGTTGACGTTTTTATTTTTTGTTCCATTACCTAATGCTTTTATTGAAGTAACTCAATTTATTATTAGTGTTTCTCTGCCTCTCTCCTTAGTCTCTTGCCTTCTCTGTATCCCTCCTCTCTCTCTCTCTCTCTCTCTCTCTCTCTCTCTCTCTCTCTCTCTCTCTCTCTCTCTCTCTCTCTCTCTCTCTTTCATTAATGCATCTTTATCTTTGGTTCTAGCTCATAACAGCGTAAATGCAATCATCTCGGCCCAAACAGGAAGTCAGATCATTGCTCCCATAATAACTGGATGCAACATAGGAAGCCTGAGCTTTAAGGAAGCACCTAAAGTCCCAGGTACATTTACTTTAGCAACCCAAGCAGTGTGACATACATGTTGTGAAATGTCGTTTTGGTGTTGTATTTTAAATGCAAAATGTACCAGAGGTAAATGCAAATTTGATGTAATATCATTTAAATGATCTTGACATGATCTTGTTTCGTGTATGTGTCAGATGAAGCAACAATACAGAAGATCCTGCAGAAACACAAGGCTAAAATGCTGGAAAAGGTGGAATGCATACGTGAGGAGTTTGGTCGCAAAAGAGAGAAAATCACACTCAATAGCATCTACACTGACCTCTACATTTTAGAGGGAAAGAGCGAGGAGGTGAACAGCCAGCATGAGGTTTGGCAAATTGACCAGGCAGCTGTTAGGCCAAGGCAACATGAAACTCCCATCGACTGCAACAACATCTTCAGACCTTTACCTGGGCAGAAGGGACACTTTAAGTGTGTCATGACCAAAGGCATCGCTGGTATCGGGAAGACGGTGTCTGTCCAGAAGTTTGTTCTGGATTGGGCTGAGGGTAGAGCTAACGAAGATCTGAACATGGTGTTCCTCCTTCCTTTTCGAGATTTGAATCTTATCAGAGACAAGCAGTACAGTCTTCATGAGCTCCTGCTAGCCTTCCACCAAGAGCTCAATCCACTGAGAGACACACCGAATTATGATGATTTCAAGATACTTGTGATCTTTGATGGACTTGATGAGAGCAGGCTGGCGTTAAACTTCCAGACCAATTCGGTAGTGTTTGACGTCACTGAATCCTCATCAGTAGATGTTCTCATCACCAGCCTCATCAAAGGCAACCTCTTGTCTTCTGCTCTCATCTGGATCACCTCAAGGCCAGCTGCAGCCGATCAGATCCCGGAAGAGTGTGTGGCCCGCTTTACTGAGGTCCAGGGATTTGGTGAGCAACAAAAGGAAGAGTACTTCCGGAAGAAGTTCCGTGACCAAAGACAAGCTGCGAGAGTTATCTCACATCTGAAGAGATCTAAAACCCTCTTCATCATGTGTCACATTCCTGTCTTCTGTTGGATCTCAAGCACAGTGCTGATGGCATTCTTGAAAAATGACGACAGCTGCGACGACATTCCTAAATCACTCACCGAGATTTACATATTCTTCCTTCTCATACAGACCAACATGAAAAGTCAGAAGTATAGTGGGGGAAGGAGAAGAAAAGACCTCTGCTCTTGGCGTCAAACTCAGATATGATTGTCAAATTGGCAGAGTTGGCCTTCAAGCACCTACTGAAGGGCAGTCTTATATTTTCCGAGAAAGATCTGGAGGAGTGTGGGATTGATGTGAGCGAAGCATCTGTGTATTCTGGGATGTGCACTGAGATCCTTAAAGAAGATTCCATATTTTTTGAGGAGAAGGTCTACTGTTTCATTCATCTCAGCTTTCAGGAGTTCCTTGCTGCTTTCTATGTCTTCCACTCCTATGCAAACAAGAAGATGGATACATTGTCATTTTTCCTCAAAGATCAAAACAGACATCAAGCTGATGACTTGCCTCTGCATGACTTTCTTGTCAGTGTGGTAGACAAAGCTTTGGAAAGCAAAAATGGACACTTGGACCTCTTTCTCCGCTTCCTCTCTGGAATCTCACTGGAGTCCAACCAAAAGCATCTTCAGGGTCTCCTGACCACTATGCTCGCGTCTCAGGTGAGCATCAGCAAAACAATTGAGTATGTCAAGTCAGCGGGGAGACAAGACCATTCACCCGATCGATGCATCAACCTCCTGCATTGCTTGGCAGAGATGAATGATGAATCCCTTCACGAGGAGATTCAGAGATACTTCCGATCAAAAAATCACCCAGAGAGGTTTTTCATGGCAGGGGAGTGTTCTGCGATAGCCTACATGCTGTTGCTGTCTGAGGATGTCTTGGAGGAGTTTGACACAAAGGAGTACAAGTCATCGGCAGAGGGGCACAGAAGGCTGGTACCTATGGTCAGGTGTAGTAGGAAGGCACGGTAAGAGGGAACTACTAATGCAACACATGCCTATTGTAGTTGTAGTATGTTAATCTACTGTTTAATCCATTCTTTCTGTCACTTTGCTTGATTATCTGTTTCTGATCTGTTTTGCTGCCAATGCTATGTCTGCATGTCTTAGCCTATCTACTGTATATAAACCGTCAATGCAAAACACATTTGCCTGTCTTCATCTATGTATGCAAATTGCAATTTTTCATCTATATTGCTATCTGCCTGTACATCACTACATGCTGATTGGTTTACATATATTATACTGCTCTGCATATCTGATGTCTGATTTGTCCATCGATCCATTATCCATGCTATTTTCCCTATTTCTTTCTATCTGGCTGATCTTGCAGGCTGATTGGTTGTGAGCTCACACACCAGTCTGTTGAGATTGTGGCCTCAGCTCTGCAGTCTGGAGCATCGCCCCTCAGAGAGCTGGACCTTAGTGAGAACCACCTGCATGACCAGGACCTGGACCTCCTCACTGCTGCACTCAAAAGCCCAAACTGTAGGCTCAGGAACATTAGGTCAGTGGATAACTATGGTCCTTGGTCCTTGGTCCTTGATCTTGGACAGAACAGAACAGCAGCTTGATTCTGGGCAGCTGTGGTGTGGGTTTTCAATTTGAACTTGTGGTTGCTGTGTGAGTGTGATTCCTGGGATGCTCTGGATACTCTGGAAGGTATACAAGAGTGTCCACCCATTGAGCTGCACTCATTAATAAAATTAGATAAAATTTAAACGCATTTCACATTGTATTACCTCCTATTGTTCCTTCTCTTTTCTCCTCTTTTCTCAGTCTAAGGCACTGTGGACTGAAGGACAGACACTGTGAGACTTTGGCATCCGTCCTCGTTTCAGTCTCGTCCTGCTTGAGGGAGTTGGACTTAAGTGATAACGACCTGCAGGACACTGGAATAATGGACATTGCCAATGGAATAAAAAGCCCACATTGCAGACTAGAGGTTCTCAGGTTAGATGAAAATTATAATTTATATCATTGTAAAAGTAATGTTTCAGCATTCATTGTTCTGTGTGTGTGTGTGTGTGTTGATAATAATAGCAAATGGTACAAATTTAACAATAAGCTGAAAAACAGACATCCACATTACATGTAATTAACTTTTGATGTAGAAAGTTTTCCTTTATAATAATTATAATAATAATAATAATAATAATAATAATAATAATAATAATTTCACCACCAACACAGGCTGTCATTGTGTGGCGTGACTGGAGAGGGCTGTGCAAGTCTGGCTGAATCCTTGACTTTTAACCCCTCCTTTCTGAGGGAGCTGAATCTCAGCTTTAACTACCCAGGAGACAGAGGAGCCAGTCTGCTCTCCTCCAAGGTCCAGGACCCTCTCTACAAGTTGGAGAATCTTAAGTAAGCATCCATATCTACAACCTCAGGGTTCATGGGTCCCACGTCTGATGTATCAAGTTTAAAGACTTTTCAGGCCCAATTCTCTCCCAAATTAAGAATCCAATACTCGGTGGTGTTGGGTTGAGTTTGACGGTCTGCATAACATAACTTTTTTAATCATTAATCATTAATTATTGCAAACATTCATCTTATGTCCTTTTTACAGTATGGACCATGCTGCAGTTTGCTGGTTGAAGTCAGGATTACGGAAATGTAGGTCTCTACACTACAAATTGTTATGTGCAAAACAAAACAGTAAGAATCAAAAATACTCTCTGCCTCTTATATTATCCTTTTTTCCTCATAGACACCTGTGAGCTCACTCTGGACCCAAACACTGTGAATAGCCGTCTCTCTCTGTCTGAAGGAAACAGAAGGGTCACATGCAGGTACGAGACGCTGCCGTACCCTGACCACGCTGAGCGCTTCGAGTCCTGTCCCTCTGCATTGTCTGAGCAGGCTCTGTCTGGACAGTGCTATTGGGAGGTGGAGTGGTTTGGAGGTGGAGCTAGCATAGGAGTAACATACAAGGGCATTGAAAGGAAAGGGTACGGCAAGGAGTGTTGCTTCGGATGCAACGGCAACTCATGGAGTCTGGAGCATAACCAGTTCAGCTGCCGGGTTTTGCATGACGACAAGATCACGATGGTGACACTGCCTATGACGATGCCACAGTCACACAGGGTTGGTGTGTATCTGGACTGTCCCAAGGGTTATGTTTCCTTCTATATCATCATCTCGGACACCCCTGTGCACCTGCACACATTCCACTGTGAATTCACAGAGCCTCTCTATGCCGCATTCCGGGTGGATGGCGGGTCACTTTTGCTCGGGACTCAGTAGGAACACAGGATCAACTCAGTGTGTTGTTAAAGGAATTAGGGGAGTGACTGTGATTCAATCATGGACTAAGGGAACTAAGGGATTAACAAGGACTCAAAGTAATCTCAAAGTAATGAGGGGATGAATTCAGCTTCTATGTTAAGACAAAGGAAAAGGAGAATCAACAGAAGACTTCCCACACTGAAAATGACAAATACAACTAAAAAAGCCATTGGAGAGTGTAGATATACAGTATGAGATGTATGAGATAATATACAGTAAATTCCAGATCATGCTCTGGATCACCAATCAGCACCAAAATTGAATCAGTTGTTACACAGTTGTTCAGTTGTTACACACCAATACACACATGTCCGAAAATTTAATACAAATCAGTGCAGTACTTTTCAAGTTATGTTGTACACAGACACGCCGACAAAAACATAACTTCCTTGGGGGTGGTAATTAACACGTAAAATAGTTATCTCCTGTTGACAATCAGGCCTACAGCTTGGCAAAAAATAAATAAATAAATAAATAAAAAAATAAATAAATAAATGTAAAATGAGGCATGCAGAATGCAAGAGAATGCATATGATTGGGTACAGTAGCAACAACTTAAATGTAATTTATAAACCTGTATAAATTAATGAAGTGTTAAAATAATCCATCCATTGATTTTTATGTTTATATTAATATTATTATTTACAGTTTTAATAAATAAGGGTCAAGCAATGTTTTATCTGGTTTATTAATGTTTTATTTTTTATTTTTTGGATCTGTAATAGATCTGAAAAGAAATTACAAAAAAAACAAACAAGACACACAATGGACCAGGGGTGTGTTTCCCAAAATCATAGTTGCTAACTAAGTTAGCTACTATGTTGATTGCAATGCAATTTTCCATTGATAATTAACTAAGTTGCTAACAGGTTAGCAACTATGCTTTTGGGAAACACACCCCAGTTTAGGAAAAAACAAAAGAAAAAAACATGAAAAGTTTACATTTAAGGCAGTGCATTTTCCAAACAGTATTGAGGCATAGAGTAGGTTAGTTTTGGACTAAAGTGCAGAGAAAGTAGTTGGGGAAAAATCTAAAAAGGAAACACAACAACAACAAGAAAAAATACTGTAAACAAATTGTCTGCCTAATAGAATAATTGTCGGAGTCATTTTGCAATGTTTTTGGGAAACCATGACCGTGGTGTGGTTTCAGCCTTGGCCATTTGTTGGGCCCACACACACACACACACACACACACACACACAGACACACACACCAAGTGGAGTTTGGCCAGAGAAATAGCGACAAAGACAGGGTGATGCAGAAGTTTATACATTTACATTTATGCAAATATCTCAATTTGGCCAAAAAAATGACTTGGTCAATTGTCCTATTAGGCCAGCGAAATACTCCTATGCAGAATCTCATAAAAAGGCAGCATAATTATAGCCTGACATAGCCCGCCCATAATACGAATGTTCATCCGTATCCATGGTCTGGGAACGGTCCTCTGGGGCGTGTTTACATCGGTAGAGAGTCTACCGGCCAATAAGCGAAGCTGATTAGACGAGCTGTCCAATTGTTTCAAACCAGAAGTGAATGTCCTTCCCCTCCGCAGTATAATCGCGTCAGGTTAAAGAACCTCCAGACCATGAATACGGATGAACAGCAGTATTATGGTCGGGCTATGTCAGGCTAGCATAATTAGGCAGTGGGCAATTTTTAGAACAGTTAATAGGGTTAAAGCAACACCATTTATGTTTCAAAACTAATGAATTAGCTATCTAAAAGGCACTCAAAACCTTCCAAACTTTTTTCCAGAGTCTTATTGTCACTGCTAGAGCGTGCTAATTGACCTTTGCCAATACAGTTACAATACTATCATGCTGTTATGGGATTTCCTATTTTGTGGTGGTTTACTCACAGTATCACGGATGGCTGGTGGGAATAAAGCCTGTGTTTACCTACGTCTCATATTGGTGTATGCCATCCAAGTTAATTTGGGGATGGTAACAACAATGCAAATTGTCTGACATAATGGATACTTCTGAGAGTGGTGAAAAGTTGCATATCGTGTTCCATTAATTTGAAAAAAGGGTAGTTGTCAGTACTGTACTTGGAAAAATAGAAAGGGCATACATGTGTGTGGCAATTCTTAAATACTTTGAGTAGATTCAAGTTTCGAGTTTAATTTTCATTTAGTTTAAGTATGTTTCATGTCATAATGTTAGAAATGTTAAAATCAATGCTACAAATCACTCTTTAGCAAAGTTTGCATGCATTGCTGACATGAGATGACTCACTTTAGATTTCCACAGCAGGACATGCCTGAGTATGGCAGTACTCTGTAACGGTTAGTAGTGTTAATTAAGAACAAAATAGTTTAGTCGTTACTTAAGCATCCTTGTGTGTGTGTGTGTGTGTGTGTGTTTTTTTGTGTTTGGTCGATATAACATCTGTCACTGATTAAATAAGGTGCATCACAAGACATTTGCAAAACTAGTGATTTATCTGTAGTACTTCATTCCACCTGTAGGTGGCAGCAGTATATTAAACAGCTGTCAAACCTGACAAAGAGAAATTAACTCAACACTGGATACCAACAAAAATGATGTCTGAGGCACAACTAAGCCAAACCCTGGATAGATGGGCTCAGTGAATCTGTGGTGAAACGTGTGCAGGTGTGTGAGTGTGTCGGAGGAGACGCTGTAGAAGGACAGAGTGCCAGCCTCCCAGTCCAGAAATACTCCAACTCTGTCGCTGTGAAATGTAAGTGAAACTTTGGGGGAGGCCTTACTGTCATGGCTGGCTGTGTAGCAGCTCTTGTGTATTCTGTTAAAGGCAGCCACATCTTCACACAGTAGCCCCCAGGAAGTGTCGTTGAGCCCCAGCCGACAGTCTCTCTCCTTTATTCCTTGTTTTCTATACGCTGCTCCCACGTAAGGCATCTTTGCATCCAACTCTGCCTCCCAGTAGCAGCGGCCAGTAAGACCTTCTGTACACAGCACCTGTTCTGTGAATTTAAACCTGTCTGGGTGGTCGGGGTTGCTTTTGTCAGAAGGAGCAGCAGTCAGGAGTCGCTGATCTTCAGACACCGAGATCTCACAGTGGCTCGTGTTAGGGTCCAGCCAGAGCATGCAAGCATCTGCAATAAACACACAAACACAAGAACATGTATAAAAACACATGTTAACACATACACAGAGAGAAGGGGAAATGTTGAGTGTGTAATTACACAAATTAAATGCACACACGCATGCGACACACACACACAAACACACACACTACAGGAGGCGCTGCAAGAATTGATTTTAATATTAAAATTTTCTCTGGGCCCCCCTGTTGGTACCAGGCCCTTAGAATCCTCACAGACACACACACACACACACACACACACGTCAGTGCTTACATTTCTTCAGGCCCGACTTCAGCCAGCATTCAGCTTCGTGATCAACACTGCAGGGAAAAGAGAATCGTGGAGGTATTACTTGGTGCAGTAATTAACTTTCCATTCACTACATTAAACATGCACACATACACACACACACACACACACACACACACACACACACACACACACATACAACACACACATACACACACACAAAGACAGCAGCAGCTAGGTCTACAAAGCACCTACTTCAGTGTATCCAGTTTGCAGTGTGGTTCGTCCTTTCTCTCAGAGAGCAGCTTGATTCCAGTCTCTCCTGGGTGATTGTAGCTCAGGTCCAACTCTCTCAGGTAGGAGGGGTTTGCACTCAGGGCAGAGGCCAGAAACTCACAGCCTTTTTCTGTCACACCACAAAATGACAACCTGCAGGTCAGAGAGAGTTGTCATCATTACCCTCTCCAATGCTATATAGTTTCTGTCTGTCTGTGTGTGTGTGTGTGTGTGTGTGTGTGTGTGTGTGTGTGTGTGTGTGTGTGTGTGTACCTCAGTATCTCCAGTGTGCACTGTGAACTTTTTAGTCCAGAGGACAGCAGTTCCACTCCTGAGTCCTGTAGGTCATTGGCATTGAGGTTCAGTTCTTTCAGATGAAACCCCTCAGAACTGAGAAGCGAAGCCAAAACTCCACAGTGTTCATCCTTCAGAAAGCACTGATTCAACCTGAGGAAAACAAAAATAATGCAGTAGTAAGAATACCCGCTTTGGATAAAGGCATCTTGCTAAATTCTGGTTGACTTAAATCTTTAGATGACTTCCAACATTTTTATTGGTCTGATATATTTTGAATTGACCATTTCTGATATTCATATTAGTGCTGGCAAAATTAACTGATTAATCATGTGATTAATCCAACAAATTTAACTCTGATTAAAAAAATTAACTCAGATTAATCCTAATGGATATGGTTCAACTTTCATGGCATGTATTATGTTTCAGATTTCAGATAGAAAAAGGCTCGGCTATCAAGCCAAACTATACAAAGATTATGGCCTATCTCCTGACTGTCCAACAACATGTTTGGGGAATCCTTGGGGGTAGGGGACAGGTGTGAATTGCTCCATTTGAGACGAACAAAGACAACTATTTAGAATCAGGGCCTTTACAGGGCAAAATAAAGATCCAACATACCTGGCATCCAAATTCTTATTGGAGGAAATGAGTTGCGATTAAAAGTGATTAATCACAGTTAATCTTTGCAAAATGTTGTGATTAATCAGATTATTTTTTTTAATCGTTTGACAGCACTAATTTATACAGTATACACACTTGACTGTGTTCAGCCTGCAGTCTGGGCTCCTCAGTGCTGCTGACAGCTGCTCCAGCTCTGACATCAGCAGCCTGCTCTCACTCAGGTCCAGTTCCCCCTGGAAGACCGATGTCAAACATCTCCAGGATGCCTCGGTCAGGTTGGTGGGTGACAGTCTACAAGGACAAAATTATATTTTCAGTCCCAAAGATAGTGTGTGTGTGTGTGTGTGTGTGTGTGTGATGTATGTATGTGTGTGTGTTTGCGTGTGTGTGTGTGTGTGTTTGTGTGTACCAGTATGTGTACCTCAGTGTATCAAGTGTACACTGTAAGCTCTTCAGCGCTGAGGAGAGACACTTCACTCCTGAGTCCTGCAAGTTGTTGTCTCTCAGGTCCAGCTTTTTCAAGTTGGAGGCAGAACATATAATGGCGGCCAAATCTTGACAGCAACTTGAGGAAATATCACACTTTCTCAAACTGCAGAGATAAAAAGCAGTCTTAGAAAAAGGTATATTTTAGGAATTAATGAATGATCTATTGGGTGTAGCACTATATTAATGCTTTAATAAAATTCATTAATAATAACATGGCCAAGTGCTGTTCATAGCTATGAGAATGAATTATAGTGAAAAGGCAGCCAATGGTAACAGATGCGGGCATGTGAATATGATGAGGTTTGATCACATCAATGACATCATCAATTACTAGTGCACTGGCAGACATGGTGAATATATTGAGTGTTTGAAACATTACTACATAGTTTTCAGAGCCAATTGACAAATAGACACATAACGACGACGGACAGATGCAGTGTGAAAGCACCGTAACCAATGACTCATAGCTACATGTACTCGCTGAGCAAATTCAAGAGTGGTATGTCTAGCGGCAGCAAAGTTCCAGGCTAACCAAAAAACTTTTTTTTTTTGAGAATAAATTCACCTCAATCTCTCGACTTTACAATGACGGTTCTTCAGTCCCTCTTTTAGTGAGTTCATGTCCACAACCTTATCGCAGCTACAACAACTCAGATCCAGATCCACCAGCTGTGTGTCTTCTCTCATGGATTTCAAAGAAGATCCGAGGTGTACAAACAGGTTGTCTGAGGTGCGTTTACAGCCAACAAGACTGCAGAGTTAAAAAAGGAAGTTCATTGTCACATGTTGAATTAGAAGTAGCTACAGTAAACTCTTTGCTTTCACTTAACAGATAAGCAACCAAAGAGTTTTTTCCTAAATGGCTCATATGGAATCTCAAATAAAGCAACGTCAGAGCAGTGGCAACTGTTTCAAGAATGACTTTCTTGCCTTAGCCTCTCCAATACACAGTTGGGATTTGACATGGAGTCATAGACTGCCTTCATCCCAGAGTCTGGCATTGTTGTATTGTTCAGGTGAAGTTCTCTCAAGTTAGAGGATCTGGACTGCAGGACTGAGGATAGAATCTCACAAGACTGCTCGTTTAAGTGGATATTTGTAAACCTGTTAAAAAAAATAGTGGATTTCACATTCCAACACAAAACACAGTAACTTGTACGTTTTTTTTAATGTGTGAATAGCATTATTCACATTACTGGACTTGCTGTATGTATGGAAAACAGCATTAGAATGTGAAAAAAAACAACTGTAATGCAAA
Organism: Sardinella longiceps; assembly: GCA_027497455.2. Taxonomy (NCBI): domain Eukaryota; kingdom Metazoa; phylum Chordata; class Actinopteri; order Clupeiformes; family Clupeidae; genus Sardinella; species Sardinella longiceps. Next base: position 4,933 of record JAODXP020005583.1, on the reverse strand, counting down.
AGGTTTAGCCTAGTTTGCACTTGCCGTGATATTCTGCACCATTTCACTACAGGAACAATTCTCTGCCGTCCCTCTTCACTTGTGTTGTATTTATCAATGTCAAATTCATCCAGAGGCTCCTCTGATTTCAGAAGGATGTCTGCTAAGGCTGAACAGTGAAGTGGTGATAGTTCTGTGTCTGGACGCTTCTCATAAGTGAGAGACCTCTGCAGTTCGTTATGAATTGAGTGGTCCTTCATCTCAGAGAGGCAGTTTATTAGGTTAATCGATCGTTCAGGTGAGGCACTTTTTTCACTTGCATTCCTGATGTACTTGACAATTTTTTCTTTCAGACTTTTCAACTCTTCCTCACGGTGTGTCTCTGTGAATGGACATGTTAGCAGACCTTGAAGGAGTTTCCAGCTAGTCTGGAGGGAGATGCCAAGAAGGAAGCGCAAGAAAAGGTCCCAGTGTCCATTCTTACTCTGCAGAGATTTATCTACTTCGCTCTTCAGCGAGAGGTACAGATGTAACTCTTTAGGGATTTTTGAGGTTTTCTTTGGGTCCTCCTCATTCATGAAAGAAACAAAGACAAACAAAGCAGCCAAGAACTCTTGAAGGCTCAGATGCACAAAGCAGTAGAATGTCTTCAAAGCAAACTTTGATTCTTCTCTGAGGATTTCTGTGCAGAAACCAGAGTGCACAGATGCTTCATCCAAATGAATGTGACATTTCTTTAGATAATCTTCATCGAACACGATTGTACCCTGCTCAAGATTATTAAAAGCAAGCTCTGCTAATTTTAAGATGGTATTCCGGTTTGCCTGCAGGACATTTATTTTGTCTGATTTCTCAGCATCATACTTTTGCTTTTTCTTGTCCAGTTGAATGATCATAAAGTAAATGTACATCTCTGTCAGAGTTGAAGGGATTTCTTTACTGTCATACTGACCAAGCATTTCTTGCAGGACAGTTGCTACGATATAACAGAAGACAGGTATGTGGCACATGATGTAAAGGGTCCTTGTGGTCTTGATGTGACTGATGATTTGATCAGCTTGAACTGGATCTGGAATTCTCTTCCTGAAATATTCTTCCCTCTGTTCATTTTTAAACCCACGAACTTCTGTGATGCGGTCAATACACTCACAGGGAATTTGACCTGCAGCTGCTGGACGGGATGTCATCCAGATACGGGCTGACTGGAGCAAATTCCCCTTGATGAGATTAGTAACAAGCACATCCAGTGTGGCAATCTCCATGAGGTCTCCCACAGGTTTGTTGGTATGGAAGTCTAGTGGAAGTCTACTTTCGTCTATGCCATCAAAGATGAACACAATCTGCATGTCACTGAAATACGTTTCGGTCAGTGGCTTCAACTCTGGATGGAACTTGAGCATAAGACTGTGAAGACTGAGCTCATCATTTTGGAGCAAATTGAGCTCTCTGAGCGGAAGACAAACAAGAACCTGGATCTCATGGTTGGCTCTCTTGTCTGCCCAGTCAACGACAAACTTACGCACAGACACAGTTTTTCCAATGCCAGCAATGCCTTTGGTCATCACAGTCCTGATATATTTGGTTTGTCCCGGGAAAACTCTGAAGATGTCAGTACAGTTGATGGGAGTATCTGTCGTGTTTCTCACCAGTTTGTCCATTAGTTTGATTTCATGCTCTTTGTTCACCTCGTCACTTTCACCTTCAGTGATGTAGAGTTGGGTGTAGATCTTTTCTAGTGGAGTTTTACTTCCTCTCTGCTGGAGACCCTCAAAGATGTAGTCAAATTTCTTCAGCAAACTACTTTTGTGGACTTCCAGTACTCTCTGAAGAGTTTCATCAGCTGCACAAGAGAAAAAAACCCATGCATCCATATACCATTGTTTGTGTAAAAGTTTCATAGTTCAAAATGTGTATTCTAGAACTGTTCAAATGTCCATAAACTAGTTCCACTGTTTGAAGTCTCAGAACCATTTTAAGTCTAGATAAAAATACTATGTTGTAAAATACTGTATGTACAGGGTTGTTCTTGTAGAATTGTTATTATTTATGTAATTCACTTTTAATAAGGAGTCGGAATATATATTCTGTTTTCATAACTACCCAGCTACCTGTAGAAATCATCTTAATTAATTAATGATTTTACTTTCTGTAAGAGCAGATCAAGAACCATATAAGCAAAGATCATGGAATACTGACCGCTTCAACACTCTGATATCAGAATGTCATACTCACCACTGGCTTTATCGTCCTTCTTTTTCTTCTGACTCTCATTCACTTGACTTTGTCCTCTGTGTTCCACCTGGAGGACAAGCGTCAGATGCTGCTTAGATTTACTCAGCTGATCGTCCACTTTTGTGAAACTACTTTCAAAGCTTCTGGCCTTTAAGAGACACATTAACTTGTTTCTGTGTCCATAATCTTGAAGAAGTTTATCAGCAGACTCTAAAGCACGTCCAAATATCTCGAGCCCCGTCTTCACCAGACCTTCCTCCACACCCTGTTGTTCCAGTGTCTCCAGAATCTTTGTAATATCCTTCACATGTCCTTCAAGAACCTTAAATTCCTTCTTATTGCTTTTTGCCTTCTCCAGTTGACTGTGCAGTGACCAAGCTTGGCGCACAACTTGTGAAATGGCTTTGGAAGCAGTGAGTACACCAGCAAAAGCCATCACGGAGACACGTGAGTGTGGGGAGGTAATATGTAGACACAAGCAGCTGCTTTCTTCACAGTTCAAATGCACAGTGGTTCATTCATTTCGGCTTTCTTCAAAGACAGAGAGAGAGAGAGAGAGAGAGAGAGAGAGAGAGAGAGAGAGAGAGAGAGAGAGAGAGAGAGAGAGGACAAGTAACCAGAGGACCAGCAACATAAGTCTAGTAGCTTACTGTACATTTGATGTGATTTCCACATCGCATTACTTGGGCAACAAAAAGATGAAGCATTGTACACTATCTTTACTATCTTTGTTGAGGGTGATTATAAATACTGTAGCACTTACAGGGGGGCCCAGAAGAAAATGGAATATTAACATTAATGTTTGGGGGCCCCAAAATTATTTTCTGTTATAGGGCCCAATATTTCCAGTTGTGCCCCTGGCTGTACCATTGCTTCGAAAATTGCCTTTACAGTACATCTATTCTGTTTGCCTATTCCACTTTTATCCCAGTGATTAGTCACATACACCCTATGATCTGTGTGTCCATATTGATGTCTGATCTTTAGTAACAAAACAAAAAAACCAAAAAAACCAAAAAAAAAAAAAACGGGGTGGTGGTAGCATAGTGGTTAAAGTATAGGTCCGAAGTAAGTTTAAGCATAGCCCTGTTGCATTAGCCTTCTAACAGCAAAAGATTTCGGTCTATGCTGTTCCAAATCATTGTGTACCACTCTCTGACTAGTGCATTTAGCAGGCTTGTTCAACAGGGCTATGCTTGAAATCACTCCGAAACACCGCTTGAAGGACCTTGAATCTGGTCTAGAAGTTGTGGGTTTGAATTCTGGCTGCCCTAAGTTGCTCAAGGGGAGACTTGCCCTGAAGTAGGCCTAATTGATAGTTGACCAATGTAAGTCGCTTAAATGTAAATGTAACTAGATGCACACAGGGGCGCCTGCAGGATTGAACTGTAGGGTACGCACAAATGCCCCGCGCAAAAAAAAAAAAAAAAAAAGTGTGTGTGCGTGCGTCAGCCGTTCTTCTTTAGAAATCAACTTCAATACAACGTGAACTTGAACTTGAATTTCAAAATTGACCTACATGAACATTAACTCGCCTACATAGATTATGTACGATAAACTCGACAGTGAACTTTTGTTGCATTCACACACACACGTGCGCGGGCAGCACTGTCACCTAGTCTAAATAAATCCCAATTTACAGATTCACGTTACTTGATCGATAATACTGATAGTATTTCTAAAACAACATCTGCATTAAAACACAAGGCTGGGATCAATGCTGGGTGGATAAACTAGATTTATAGTAACCTGACAAGCCAGACTATTTGCTACCACTAGGGTAGGCAATGTCCAGAGTTCTAGTCGAAATGTATAGTGTGCGTAAAACCCAGTTCCAAAAAGGTGCGTGCGTCTGTGGCGCCTGTGCATAAGCATCACCACTACACCCCTGACTCTGCGCAATCATGAATCTGCACTCTTACATTATGAATGGAAAACGTAGTTGTTTTAGAACTAGGCTTTCATAAAAAAAAAAATTCTCCCACATCGGCCTGAAGGTGAACAGAACAGAAAGTGAACCATCCTGTATGCAACCGCCTCCCCCCCAGTCTCCCAAATCGCTGAGTCACTTAAACTGACATGAACTCAAAGCTCGGTCCACTATTGATTTTTTTTATTTTAAACCTTTAATAAGGCGTGTTCACATTTAATAATAATAATAATAATAATAATAATAATAATAATAATAAAACCGTTGACGAGAGCAGTTTTTCTAACAGTTTTTTGTGCTAGCCCTAAGAGAAAAAAATATTAGTCAATAACTGCTCACACTGCAGCCCTATGAAATAGCCTACTGCAATCACATTCAGAACCCCAAATCTAGGTTTTGTAAACAAGACAACACCTACCTTTTTGCTTGGCTGTAGGCTACCCTTTGCGTCCTATGTGCCAACGATTAAAAGACGCAGCCTTGGCCATTTGTCTAATTTAGCAATGTGCATAGGATTGCTCTTATTCCTTCGTTGCCAAAAGAGCCTGATGTAAACTGGTTTCAGTTTTTTCCATTGACTTCGGTCGTGGCTTCAGCTGTGCTACTAATGATCAAATCAGTCCAAAATAAAATAAAAGTGTGACCAATCCTCTCGGGGTGCCTGATAACTTGGAATACACATCAACAGAGCCCGTTTACGGCGAGCCGGAGCACTTTATTTTAAACCAACTGCAGTTCCGCTAGGGGGCGATCCGGAGTCAGTGGAAAATCAGTGGACGCCTATGAGGTATT
>JAODXP020005582.1:0-49703 GCA_027497455.2 Sardinella longiceps | reverse complement strand
TCACACTCTTATGATATAGTCTGGCGTGTCAGGTTAGATTAGCATAGGGACCTATCGAAAAAAAAGTGAATGGACAAATAAACGTGACTTTTTGGTCCACTTTGATTTATAACTTGAGTCACACATATGTTGCATGTGAATTTAAATGATAACCATTCATGCCAATCAAGACTATGTTTGTTGTTTTATGTAACGTAATTTTGAAGTTCGTCTACAATCAATTTATTTTTTTACGTTTGTGAAGCTCAAAATGTAAGTTTAAACATTATAAACATTATATGTGAAACCCACGACGCATACCAAAGCGGACCAGAAGTTATAGGTATCTGTTCGTTCATTTTAATAGGCTCAATAGGACCCTATGCTAACGCCTGACTTCGGCTCCCTATGGATGTGGGAATCAGTGTTGTGGTGAGGCAAATATTGAACACAGACTTGCTTCAAACAGGTGTGCTAAACGTAACCTAGGGTTGCTAAGAGAAGACAAACTAAATCAGGAATTACTTGAACATTGTTTTCATTGGTTCTCCACGTCCGACAAGTTTGCAGTAAAAACGCTTGAAGTGTGAAAGTGACGTGACATCCAAGATTCCAGACGGCTCGGGGGAACATAATAATGGCTTACACTAGGCCTAGGCTATATGAAATTTTCTCTGCTTTAAGCCTTTTAAGACAGTCCTCTCCCAAGTATTAAAAATGATTTAGGCCTTCTCATTGAAAAGATCATTGAGGATTATTGAAAATTTTAATGATGATGCACATAGCCTTTTAACAAGCTTCAAAACTTTGATTTCTTAATTTATATGCACACTTTTCTTGTGTTGATACCAAAATGTCAAATGTCATGTTAATATTCCAGCGTGAAGTTCTTTAATGGTACAAACACTGACTATTCAGTGCTACAACTAGGAATTTTCCCCACTGTATTTTTGTTGTCCGCCACTGGATGGCGCCAACATTCTACCTGGTGCATGTCTGGAGGAGAGTCTGTCAGTATTCCCTTTGAGGTCTGATATTTTTTGCCCTCAACGGTGCCTTCCAGGCAGCGCTGTCTTCAAGGCACTACTCCCCTCAGTTTAGTGTTAGGATGGAGGTTGAGGGGGTTAGAGTTAGGAATAGGGTAGAGGTAGTGCCTTTTAGGCTGTGCTCTCTGGAAGGTGCCGTTGGGGGCAAATAACACCATTGAGCCACAGAAGCATTTAGCTTGTGATGTCCATACACAAAAATTGAAAGATGAGCTTTCATAAAATGTAAATGCTATGTATTTAGCAGTAGAGTAGAATTTGTCATCATCTTCTTTTCTTTCTTTCTTTTTTTTTTTTTTTTTTACCCCCTTCGAACCAATTTACGACAGTTCTCAAACTGTGCTCAATGGTGTTATTTGCCCCCAACGGCACCTTGCATTTACATTTTATGAAAGCTCATCTTTCAATTTTTGTGTATGGACATCAGAAGCTAAATGCTTCTGTGTACATATTTGGATTTAAATCTATTCCCATGATTAGCTAGTTTGTCACATAGGCTTATGCAATCAAACTGAACTTTATATCAGACGTACAGTATGCAATCAAACTGAAGATTATGTCAGATCACTTACCCTTTTGCATTGTTTTGAAGGTGAGAATTACTACATGTTAGATCAGATGAAGACATGTTACTCCAGACAAAGAACAGTTAACTGTGCAACGGATGATTAGAACGAGACAGGAAAGATTAACAGCATATGATTGGTGAAGACTGAAGTAAAAGCAGGTGTATGGCAGGTGTATGTAGCATGTAATGGACAACATACAAGCACAAATGGACAAAAAAAAAAAAGATGCAGACAAACAATCCCTCTTAAAAATACACTAAATGACAAATGAGAAGTTTGGTGTCCAACAGGTGCGATTTTCTGGAATGCCTCAATGGGGTTGGAAAAATCTACAATAAAATCTGTTAGAAGTCATATTTTGTGTCGATATTGTGTTAGCCTATCAGTGAATAATACAGATAACTTGGTGAATTTCTTGCCTTTGTAAACAAATGTTAATGCATTTTAGGGAGGATTGTTTGCCTGCACCTCTGCAGCCTCTGTGGAGGTGGGGGGTGGTCCAAGAAAAAATAATCTCGGAACAGAAGCATTAGTCAAAATTTTAATTTTAACCATTGTTTTTCATCGTAAATGATCCGAAAACAAGGTTTAATGCCAAATAAACCAAACTTCTGCCTTAAGTAGAGTTCCTTAATGCCTTTGTTTTTAAACCATGTCCTTTCACATTTTCTTTCAGAGGGTTCCATCCTCATGATCTTGCCACCTCAGCCTCCTATATCCTGAATGATTAGTTGTTACACACATGTTAAAACTTAGGCTCTGATGGTGGCAATTAAACCAACCCAGGTTACTGACCTCAAAAAAAAAAAAAAAAAAAACAGAAATGGTCAACCACCACTGATAGAGTTTATGCACCAAATGCAACTTTTCATGGGGTCTTCCAAAATTACCAATTCATTATAAATTGGGGCATTTCTCAAAACGTACCCGCTGTCTGAGGTGGAGGAGGATAGTGAAAACAGGCAGTGTTCAGTTTGTTCACTTCTAGTAGACTATTTAAGCTATAGTTTAGTTTTAGTTTCATTTTGAATAACCCCATTCACCCACCCTTTGCACAAACATAAAAACACGGATGCCCTTGAAAGTTGACAATCACAGGATGTCTGCTGTTCTTGCAAGCATCCTGTGCTATAGGCCTAAAATTGTGCATAAAATTTTAGGTGTTTTCCATCAGCAGTCTCATGCCTCACCCTCACACTTTCCACTTTCTCACATCAGAAATGGTGGGCTCTTTACGGTACTATTATTGTGTGGCGGTCCGCACCGCACACAGGTCTCGAACCCGCCACCCCGCAAGCTACAAACTCCTGCCGTGGGAGTGGGACGCTCTAACCAACTGAGTTAAAAGCCCAAGCTAGAGAAGCGCCCATGGAATTGGGTGATGAGGATTTACACGTACTGCCGCCAAGCTAGCCGAGCTAGCTGGCCTCCGTTACACTCACCCTCCAAATCCTCACTCCCATCCGGGTCACGGCACCAATGTAGCCCGGTGGCGGTACATAAAATTGAAAGTGTTTTCCATCGGTCATGCACCCATCCTACTTTTATTCGCAAAGGCAAACACAGCATGGCTGCACTGTTACTGACCTTTTCAAACTGTCTTATAGCCTAATGTACACAAGCACTGCCCACTTCTCATTAACACTGACAGACATCTAATTTTATTGAAACAAAGCATTTTTTCTACATTGAATATCAAAGAAATCTTTGCATATTGGTCGAAATGTAGAACTTATAGTTTAGCACAGGGCATTGGCAAATTAATGTACCTAATTCAAGGTAGAAATACAAAGTAGATAGGCTGCTATATAGTGCAAGTCGGCAATATCAAACATTAAACTTTTGATGTAAGTTTTCCCCTTATCCTTTGTGATTCCACTTGTGTCTGGGCTTCTCTTCCAGTTTTAAAGTGGTGCTCCGGAGTGATTTCAAGCATAGTCCTGTTGAACGAGCCTGGTAAATGCACTAGTTAGCGAATGGAACAAAATAATTTGAAACAGCATAGACCGAACACAGAAGCGAACAAGCACTTTTCACTGAATCAATGGAAACTCTGATCATTATTCGAAACCGGTCCCGATGACCGGTGACTCAATGTAAAGTGCTTGTTCTCCATTGTGTTTGCGTTTGGTCTATGCTGTTCGAAATTCTTTCATTCCATGCAAAATCTAGTTCTGTTAGAAGGCTTGTGCAACAGGGCTATGCTTAAACTGGTAACGCTTTAATTTACAGCCCGTGAAGTACTGGGTAAGTATTAGGTAAGAATGGTGTAACAAAAACGTATCAAGGTACTTACAGCGTAAGTTTGCTGGAATAACACACGTTCACGCTTTAGTTTACAGCCCGTGAAGTACTGGGTAAGTACAAATAAGAACAGCGTAACAAAACACAACTTAATGTGTAATATTGCTATAATTACAAAGTAATTTGCCGACATCACACTAGGCTATGCATTATTATTTTTTTTTTTGCTTATATCACATGCACTATTATGTGCAGGTGCGCTTTTTGGTCTCACAGCCAGTGGAAGGGGAAAGAGGAGGGGGAATTGCCCTCTCCCTTGCTACAGTGGGCAGCTGTAGCTGATAGTTGGTGAAGTGTAAACCAGGCCAGTAATTCCTTCGAAATAAGCACTTTGTTCATAATATTGTGAATCCAAGCCTACAATATCACAATATATTTATCCTGGGTTGTGGTAAATCTTTGCTTGCCTACATTTCAAAGCAACATTTCCAAACCCAAATAAACTCTCCTATGTGAATGTGAAAAAAGAGTATCTCCGTTTTTCCTAGACACGTTCTTGCCATATGACAGATAAAAAAAAATTGGTGCCCCCCTCAAGTAACGCAGTGCCCGCCCCTCAATTTGCGTCTGGCACTGGGTCTGCTGAAATCCAACCCTGGCTTTCCTATGCTTCTGCATCCAGGCTACCCCACATTTATTTTGTAATTATGGAAATATTACACATTAAGTTCTGTTTTGTTACACTGTTCTTACTTGAAGTACTTACCTAGTACTTCACGGGCTGTAAAATCAAGTGTGAACCTAAAACTTACTCTGGAGCTATCCATTACCTTCTCAAAAGGAATTCACCCAGAAACTCAAGACTGTAAAGCACAGGTGCAACACACTAGCCATATTTAGCCAGTCTGATGTACAAAACGGAAGAATTCATATCCCGATCATATCCCCCGCTGTAATTTTGTCCCCGATACCGCCAACCATCATTGGTGCCAACATTGTCTGATGCATGTCTGAAGGGCACTTTGTCAGTACAGTTCGATAGCTTATAAAAAAGAATGAAATGCTACATTCTTCATCATTGCCATACACAGCAGTTACATTTTCATCTTTGTCAGCCTAACTGCCTTTGCATACATATTTGGTTTTAGATCTATTCCTACAATTTACATTGTTAAACATTTGTTTTGTCCTGGTGTTATGAGTACACCACATAAGGAGAGGAAACTCAGTTGGGATTTCAGTTTCAGATTCTCTTTCACTCAACACAGATCCTCGTGTTTCTTTTATGTTTTAAATAGTGCTGGCAAAATTAACTGATTAATCACGTGATTAATCCAAAAAATTTAACTCGGATTAAAAAAATTAACTCAGATTAATCCTGATGGATATGGTTCCACTTTCATGGCATGTATTGTGTTAGATTTCAGATAGAAAATGGCTTGGCTATCAAGTCAAACTATACAAAGATTACGGCCTAGCTCCTGACTGTCCAACATATGTTTGGGGAACCCTTGGGGGCAAGGGACAGGTGTGAATTGCCCCATTTGAGAAGAATAAAGCCAACTATTTAGTATCAGGGCCTTTCAGGGCAAAATAAGGATCCAACATACCCTAGCATTCAAATTCTTACTGGAGGAAATAAGTTGTGATTAAAAATGATTAATCACGATTAATCATTGGAAAATGTTGTGATTAATCAGATTAATTTTTTTAATCGTTTGACAGCACTAGTTTTAAACACTTGCTTATCGTATACGCATAAGTAAGGTGATAAGCGGAAGCAAACAACACTCTACTTTTTTATGCTGTTCTTCGCCTCCATATTGTCCATTATTCCCCAATATCTGGACACCTCAGCGGCTTCTGTCTTCAACATATTGGAATATTTTAAGTGGACAGTGACGAGGGGATAAGAATTTTCACAAATACACTGATTTTGTGAAAAGTGAGCATCTCTATCCTGGTTATCTCCTCTTTCTCTGGACTAATCACAAATTCTCTAGCTGGCAGTATCCATGTAATATATTTCTGAAACTACATTCATTTAAGAATGCAAATATCTGCAAATATCCTGAACATGGATGGTTTGCTACAGCATTGACTTTTCAGCATTTTTAAGTCAAGGGATTTTAAATACAGATAATATCTGTGGAATATCTAAATGATATTCCATTTCTGTGTATTACATGTACAAATGAGTTAAGGAGACAAGACTTTTTTATTTATGTATAGTTTATTTAGAATAAGAATACAAATAATCAACCTTACTGATTGAACCAAGTTTGTTTAAAAAAATAATAGAAAGAAAACAAGAAAAGTACTCAGATCGCAGACCTCCGCCAAGGCAATGTGGTCACAGGAACAATATAAATTTCAGATTGTGTTCTGGATCACCAATCGCCACCAAAATCAAATCAGTTCTTATATACAAGTGTCCGAAAATTTCATCCAAATTCGTGCAGTACTTTGAGTTGTGTTGTACACAGGCACACACACGGACACACGGACACACCTCTCAGTAAAGCACTGTGGGATTGAGTTAAAATGGCCATAACCTAAGTTTTATCTCCGAGCCCAGCACAGATACACTTGAACTTTTACCCAACTGTAAACCAGTTCCAAGAACCTTCAATCCTACACCATCAGCTCCGCCTTTCATACCGGTATCAAATCCCAGGCCTGCCTTTGCCTTCACTGGCCCCACAGTTGCGGCCACACTGGCTATCTCTGCTTTATACATTGTCACGCCAGGTGCATATGTCTTCTCACTCGTGTCAGTTCCCTTCACTACCAGCTTCATGAGTCCATCGTTCCTCACTGTCTTCTTCTCAGTGTTCATGGTGTCACCTGTTACCTTAAACAAAAAATAAAAAAAAGATCAAAATTGATAACTCTGGGAATTTTGTGGTATTCTATTCAGTGCATACAATGGACTTTATTGCAATCAATTACTATAACTTTCTTCTGAATTGGTAAGTCATGTTAAGGAGAGACCATTAGAAGTAATGTATAAACTCACTTGGTTGTGGATGAATTTCACTGAATCAGAAAAACACTTCTTGGAGGAGTAGCAATAAAGATGATCTACAATATTGAAAATAGAAAAAAAATAAATGACCACAAGGCAATACAGTACATTACACAAGTACAGTACGGTACATTGCTGTTATGGCTGGGTGGAAATTAGCATTAATTCACTACATAATTTTAACTACTGTATATACTAGGATTTCACACCAAATAGACAAGAATAAAGTGAAGAGCATAAGTATGTTTCAAACACATAAAAAAACACTGTCCTTCTCAAAGACAATGAGAAGAGATCCTTACCTTATTCAATCTTCTCTCCTGCTTGTAGAGTTGCAGACTGTTATCTGTCCACTGCATGCATGTTTATATGTGATCTATTTGAAAGTGAAACCTCTCTCAGCTTGTGTTTAAAGGCCCCCACCCATTGTGGGTTTAGTCTAGTCCCCAGAGGGAGTTCCCATGCACCCCCATTTTTTTAGACTCCTAAATATGTCTAGTTAAGACAAAATGTCCCATGGGTGTTTTTCAGAGGGCATCATAGAACCTGTGGAACTGTGGAAATTTGGCACAATTTGTTGTTAAAAATGCATCTAGACCATTTTTAACAGTGTGTAGGTTTACAAAAGTAATGTAAAGTTGATTAAAAATGCAAGTATTTGTGACTGAATCCATTGACTGACTTGAGGTGATTGCTAAACACATAATACTGCCAACATAATAATCCATTATTTGCTCAACTTTTGAACCAGGCATCACATAGTAGGACATTAAAAAAAACCCTACATATACACATATAAAATATGTTTTGGGTATAAGGAACTATGTAGAAGTCTAATCTGCAAATTCAAAAGCATAGTTGGACCATATTTGTTCAGAAATAATAAAATAGAAAATGAAATTAGTTCAATTAAATAGAGTGTAAAAGGTGTGAAGATTGAGTATTTCAATTGAAATACTACTGAACATTCTTATAAAACTTAAGGGATGGCTTATCACTGAATAAAAGTCAAATGATGTAAGTGATTTTTAGACAATGTATGATCTAAAAAGGTAACAGAAGCAAAGTAAAAGTAACAGTTCTATGATCTCTTTTAGTCATGTGATGGGAAATCTGTTCTGCATTTTATACCGATTGTGAATTATTGAAACACACACAACATAGAGAAGACAAAGTGAGGTGAAGCTAACCTCACTAACATCAGATGCAGCGTCTTCTTAGGCGCATGCATCTGATGTCGCGTGATAAGACAATTGTTTCAGAAGACCGGGCATCATCAAAAATACTTACATATGCTTGGATAAACCACTTGTCCGTCACTTCAACCACTTAAATCGAAACCTACCAGTTGCATCCCATGAGCCCACACGATTTCCAGTTTTTCACATTTTCCAAACAAACATAAACGCTAGAATCTGCGGCATAATTGCTACAATACTCGATTCAACTCGCATAATATAGATGTCTCTTTCAAGTGTAACTGTTAGATGTGTTTTGTAAGTTTGCTAGAGATTAGTTATGTCAAGAATCCCGCCCTATGCTTTGTACACGTCTCCTGGTTGGTCCGGTTGATTAATAACGGACCTGAAATATCTTTTAATGGACTCGACATCAGATGGATGCGTCTGAGGGGGCGCTGCATCTGATGTGAGTGAAGTTAAGGTGGAGCACACTCTGACCCAGAGCAGTGGGCTGCCTGGCAGTGCCTGGGGAGCAGTGATGGGTAAGTTACCTTACTCCCCAGGCACTTTTCATGGCGAATATCAAGCAAATTTGCATGTGGGCATGGAAGAGCTGTGCTCAACCATCTCCCCCACCACCATGTTTCCTACTGATCAGGGGTGCGTCTCCCAAACATTTACGAGCTATTTACGGGCTAACTGGGGCTTACCAACATCGTGGGAACCATGAAACTACGAGAGAGGTGTTCCCCAAAATGCTCGTCCATACTATGGAGGTGAAACCTCCATGTTACGATGTACGTAGCTACTATGTCCTTGTTTCTCGAAATCATGGTTCCTGCGCTATATCGTAAACAACATCGTAACTTGATCCGTACCTACGAGAGCTCTTCACCTCCCGTAACAAGTTAGTATCTTACTACAACACTGTAGTCAACAGAGGGCGTTGAACATACCATAGTTGGGTAAATTTGGAGACAACGAAATTGTTGATTAAAAACACTTCAATGATGAGTAAGACTTGGTTATATACTGACAATGTGATTTCCTGTTAATTATTAATATTATAGGCCACGTTAGTCTCCTTGAGTATTTTCATGATTTAAATTAGGCAAGAGATATAGTGTGTATTGAGATGACTGGTGGCGTAAATGGATAAGCCAGTGCGCCTTTGAGGCGTACAACGGTGATTCCTGCGAGTTCAAAACCACCTGTCAACGTCTGTGGGATTTGTTTCTGTTGTCCTCTCCTTTATTATTTAGGAAGAATTTTCATTTGGAGAAAGTTTCCAGGTGGTGATTATTGGTGATAACAGGTGTAATGGCAGGCCTATTTAATTAGGAAATTAGATGGTTTCGTTGTTAATGTGAGTGTTATCAATCGGTAGACGTTCAAATGCAAAGATAATATTGCATGGAACAAGCGGGGACAGGCGAATTGTTATAGCCTAGGCACTAATGCGTAAAATATACCCAAGCAAATGGATAATAATTTCAGTTTATTTGTCTTGTATTGTTTTAAATATAATAATTTAGACACAGAGTAAGAAGATATTCTATAACAATCACCTGGCATTGAACCTCCGACTGCTCTAATGAATGTGAGTCAAAGCTGTGCACTTAACCCACTAGGCCACCTGCTGCACGTAGAGGAAGGTTGCTCACATCTAATTAGACTACTTGCCAATATAATTTCCTGTCGTTATTATTTCTTGTATTTTCACTCGAAGGTGAAGATAAACTAGACCACTTTTGGCATATGACTTAATTGAATCTTATATTGATCACAGGTTCATGTAACCGCCGTTATTAACTGACTATATCAACATAAATGTATAAACGGGACTGGCATGCTTCCTACCGCGAATGCGCCCGAATTGTCTCCGAACACTTCCGAAAACATCTGCAAACATGGTCGTAGCCGTAGGAACTATGGTGGTACATACCAACATGGTAGAAACTTACATAGTAGTCTACCATGTTGGTAGGCGTTTTTTGGGAAACACCCATAGCTGAGCACCTACCTAGTTCCCACGAACATCGTACTTTGATGGTAGAATGCTAACATCCATCGTTGTACGGGAAACGCACCCCAGGTTCTTGGCTCTCAGAGTGACAAGATTGCCAAAAGTGGTTTAGTTTATCTTCACCTTCGAGTGAAAATACAAGAAATAATAATGACAGGAAATTATATTGGCAAGTAGTCTAATTAGATGTGAGGAACTTGGTTGTACGTGCAGCAGGTGGCCTAGTGGGTTGAGCGCACAGCTTAGACTCACAATCATTAAAGCAGTCGGGGGTTCAATGCCAGGTGATTGTCATAGAATAGCTTCTTACTCTTTGTCTAAATTCTTATTATATTTAAAACAATACAAGATAAATAAACTGAAATTATTATCATTTTTGTTTGGGCATATTTTACGCATTAGTGCCTATAACAATTCGCCTGTTCCCGCTTGTTCCATGCAATATTATCTTTGAATTTGAAAGTCTACCGATTGATAACACTCACATTAACAACGACACCATCTAATTTCCTAATTGAATAGGCCTGCCATTACACCTGTTATCACCAATAATCACCACCTGGAAACTTTCTCCAAATCAAAATCCTTCCTAAATAATAAAGGAGAGGACAACAGAAACAGCTCCCACACACGTCCACTGATGTGGTTTTGAACTCGCAGGAATCACCATTATACGCCCCAAGGCACACTGGCTTATCCATTTACGCCACCAGTCATTTCAATAATATCTTCATCTCTTGCCTAATTTAAATCATAAAAATACTCAAGGAAACTAACTTGGCCTATAATAATAATAATTAACAGGAAATCACATTGTCAGTATATAACCAAGTCTTTCTCATCATTGAAGTGTTTTTAATCAACAATTTCGTTGTCTCCAAATTTACCCAACTATGGGATGTTCAACGCCCTCTGTTGACTACAGTGTTGTAGTAAGATACTAACTTGTTACGGGAGGAGAAGAGCTCTCGTAGGTACGGATCAAGTTACGATGTTGTTTACGATATAGCGCAGGAACCATGATTTCGAGAAACAAGGACATAGTAGCTACGTACATCGTAACATGGAGGTTTTACCTCCATAGTATGGACGAGCATTTTGGGGAACACCTCTCTCGTAGTTTCATGGTTCCCACGATGTTGGTAAGCCCCAGTTAGCCCGTAAATAGCTCGTAAATGTTTGGGAGACGCACCCCTGATCTTGAGGTGTGAACAATTAGCATGGTGGTGGGTGTAGGCCATGGAGAACTATCACAGGCAAGAAGGAGAGATTAACTTCATTATCATATGAACAAATGGCCACCAAACTTTGAGCCATTAACATTAGAGTAAGATTGAAGGTAGTACCTTGAAACAGTTTATATGGCAAGAGATTGAGAGGTTTAGCATTCATTCTGACGCTGATGAACCCGTATGTTCCATATGCTTACGGCTTATTACTGGAATTAAAGGAAAATACCGGAGTGAATTCAAGCATAGCCCTGTTGAAAGAGCTTGCTAAATGTGGTAGTTAGCGAGTGGAACAAAATAATTTGGTACAGCACAGACCAAACGTGAACGCAGAAGCGAACAGGTACTTTATGTAGCAGGGAGACTTGCCTGTTTGCTCTCAACCCAGTTCATTGCTAACGAGGGGGCGGGGCTAGCTATACCAATTGTTCAATCTGGCAGCAGTGGGGCCTTATTTAAGAGGGTAGGCTTAACTGTCTAGCTTCTGTCTGTGCTGCAGGCTCTACCCGCAGGTATGTTGTCAGTCATTGTGTTTTTATTTTAATTGATTTTGTTCTTTGTGTAACTCTGGTTTGTCTTCAATTTAGATGTATTGTACACGCAGCCAAGCTACCATGGGCAACGCCAACTGCCCTGTCTCTGGCCTTGGCTTCAGTGCTAGTTGCACAGCACATTGAATAACATGGGCCGTGCTGCTGTCTTGTTTTGGTTTAGTTTTATGTTTAATTTCGTTTTACTTCTCCTGTCCTTTTCTTTTTGTTCTATCTTAGTATTTCATGTTTCTTTAACATGAAGGTGGCCCTGGGGGTGGCTAGTTTATATAGCACATGTGTGGTGTGTCCAGTGTATTGCTTATCACTTGTTTGTGGTTTGCTGTGAACTTCTCTTACTGCATGTATGAATGTGTTGATTTGAAGCATGCTTCCCCAGTTGCCTCCCCCAGATCCCCACCTCCATTTCTCATTTTGTCTGTAATAAATCTTTTGTTTGTTTTTGAATTCATGACTCGGTGTGTCTTTGAACCTGTGCAATTTAGTTGTGTTTCTAAATGCTAAAATCTCTTAAAGGCTCCCTGAGGCATTAGGCCTCAGGGTGGCATAGTCAGGCTACTTGGTTGGCCATTTTGGCCTAACAGGATATCACCCTGTTACATTTACACTGAATCAATGGGACCTGACTGTTGGAAACCGAAAGTAAGATCTGAGGTTACATTGACTCCATGTAAAGTGTTTCGCGTCCGTGTTAGGTCTATGCTGTTCGAAATTCTTTCATTTCACGCGAAATATATTATAGAAGGCTCGTGCAGCAGGGCTATGCTTAAACTTACTCCGGTATGTTCCTTTAAAGACTTGAACGCTGCCTATCACCGAATAAAGAAGTATTATTTTTGGATCCATCCTTCATATTTTTTTCTTACACACTACATACTAAGACAAACGTTATACCATGGATCAAGTGAAGTGGGTGTGAAGAGATGTGGAGGGTGGGACCTGTCTCAATTTATATTTTATGACACCCTGAGGACATGTTTTCAGAAGGGATGTTCGTTTAGTGGTGATAATTAGCCTCTCTTTAAGACACAGGTCCAATGTGTTGGCTCAATACCCAAGTCATCAGTACTGAAAAAACCTATGCAAAGGTAACTAAAGACAAGGGTGGGACCCGTCTCTATTTATGTTTACTAATACTCTGAAGTTATATGCTTTCAAAAAAGGGTATGGTTTGGGTTAAAGGCTACAGACCCAGAAGTGTTGGTTGTATACGCATTTTACTAAAACACATTACTATATACTTGGGTAGGGAAGACACAGGGAGGGTTGGGACCTATCTCAATTTATTTTTTTACAACACCTGTGAGTGTATGCCCTCAGAGAAGGTGTGGCATAAGGAGATTAGTTTCCCCTTTATGTGTCAGGCTCTATATCCATGTCACAAGTACAGAATGCTTACTCGGCTCTATATCCATGTCACAAGTACAGAATGCTTACTGATACCCTGAGGTTTTGTGCCTTCAAAAAAGGGTATGATTTAGTAAGGCTAATGTCTTCCCTTTTTGTCTTGTTTGTAAGGTGTTTACACATTTTGCTAATACTCATTACTATTGGGTGTTGAAGAGATGAAAAGGGTTGGGACCAGTCTAAATGTATTTTTTTATGACAACCTGTGCCAGGTGTATGCTGTCAGGAAAGGTGTGGCAAACCGTTACCAACCTTCTTATCCAAATTACGTTTCACCTGCCTTAAAAATCGTTGTGGGCAACCACTGCTTATCTATTTGCAAACTTCCTCTGACACTATGTAACTTTTTGAAGGTGTTTTCCATTAACTGTCACATTTACCAACAGTCGCATGCACCCCACATGCCACCCACAAAAGAGGACGGGACCATGGACCTGGAATTGTATGCCAGGCGGTGAGGCGGGGCTGTGAAGGTAGCGGAGTGGACGCTGTTAGTGGGAGCAGGTTTGGCCACAAAAATCAGAGTCAGTGAGTAAGAATGGAGAAGAAGTTCTTTTCAGGCTTGAAAAATGAGTCAAGCTAGAAGTGTCCATATGCAGTACTTCAAAAATTGTATCAGAATTATAAAGAGAGAAAAAAATAAGAATCCAAAATTTAAGTAATGTGTAATGTGCAATAACTCTAGAACTCAGTGCCAGTGTTGGGGAGTAACGGAATACATGTATTCGGAATACTGTACTCAGAATACAAATTATGAGTAACTGTATTCAGTTACAGTTACAGCTAAAATGTAAACGCGTGTTTATAGAAATCTCCACTTTGCCTGTAGTTTTTGAAAGTTGCCCATTTCAGTGGCTGAACCTCCAAATGCATGATTGAGTGCTGCAGCTGCATAAAGTCCTTTCAATCTCTCACCTGCAATTTGACTCAGGGAGTGTCACAAAAATCGTAAAAGCAATGTTACACGTTTGGGAAAAAGCTTTTTGATTTTGCTAGGTCCTGTTAAGCTCATCTAATCTAATTAATAATAATAAAAAAAGTTTTATGTTTCCTGATCTCAAAATCTGAGGCTTGTGGCCCATGTTGTCCATGAGGATAAATCGTCCTTGCTTACGTTAACAAACCCTAATATCTCATCTACTGCAAACGTAGGCCTATGTATTGGAGACTGGGTCTGAACAGTCAATTTGTTGATAAAAACAAACAAGAATTTACAGGAATTTACAGTTGTAAAAAGGCATAACATTAAAAGTAATCCAAAGTATTCAGAATACGTTACTCATATTGAGTAACGTAACGGAATACGTTACAAAATACATTTTGGGGCATGTATTCTGTAATCTGTAACGAAATACATTTTAAAAGTAACCCTCCCAACACTGCTCAGTGCTCACACGAAACCAAGACTGAAAACATGCGACTAGACAAGCACAAAATTGACGGCGCCATTTACAAACAAGCGGGAACATTTAACAATCACTTAACACATCAGCTCAAGTTTCCTCAAATATAATGATGATAATAATCATCATCAGGCGGAGCAGGTTCGAGCCCCACTCCGCCTGACCCCATCGAGGCATCCTTGAGCAAGATGCCTAACCCCAGATTGCTCCCGGTGAACAGGTTGGTGCCTTGCATGGTTGCCTCTGCCACCGGTGTGTGAATGGGTGAATGTGAGGTATACATTGTAAAGCGCTTTGAGTGCTCGTAGGAGTAGAAAAGCGCTATATAAATACAGTCCATTTACCATAATAATAATATTAATAACAATAATAATACATCAATTTTATATAGCGCTTTTCTAAATACTCAAAGACGCTTTACAGGAAATCCACATACAAACAAAACATAAACACACACTCACACACACACACACACAGAGCGCACAGCAATTCACACACAAGTAAGCAGCATAAACACACACACACAGACAAAAAAAAAAACAAAAAAACAGAGGGCAGCAAGGTGATGAGTTAGGAGTCATAGGCAGTCTTGAAAAGGTTCCAGAGGGTGGGGGCAGCCATGGCAAAGGCTCTGTCCCCAAGGGTCCGGTATTTGGTTGAGGTGATGGGGATGAGGAGGTTGGCATCGGCAGAGCAGAGTCGGCGGGTGGGGAAGTGGTGGTGCAGGAGGTCAGACAGGTATGAGGGTGCGAGGTTGTTGAGGGCCTTGTATGTGACGAGGAGGATCTTGAAGTGTATACGTGGTTTGATAGGAAGCCAGTGAAGTTAACGGAGGACGGGGGTGATGTGCTCTCTGGAGGGGGAGCAGGTGAGCAGTCGGGCAGCAGAGTTTTGGACATATTGTAGTTTTTGGAGGGGAGACCATAGGAGGGGAGTCCATACAGGATGCTATTGCAGTAGTCGAGTCTGGAGGTAATGAAGGCGTGAATTAATGTCTCTGCAGCTGAGGTGGAAAGAGTGGGTCGCGTCTTTCTTAAAGACAGCATTAAGTTACCTGGGACAGCAGTGCTATTGTGGAAAGAATATAAAAAAACGGTAACACTTTGCGGTAAGGGTACATGAATTATCATGAATTCATGCATGATTTCATTCATGATTCATTCGTGATTCATGCATTACTTCATCTCGGAATATCTAATGACACATCAGGTGTTGGCATGAATTCATTGTTTATCATTAATGACCTCCTGCTGAAATAGCAGATGATCTTAAGCATTAATTACTCTGGGTACATCATCATGAGTCATGACTAATTACACATGATCATGATGATTTTGTTCAAAAGAATTTGATATAATTTGATATAATAAAAGTACTTATTTAGCCTACATTGGCCTAGTTCCTCATATCTATCCCATACGTCAACTAAATTTTACCAATTTAACCATGTCAACACTTTAGTTGAGGGGGCACAAATATGATGAATCCATCATGATCATGCTAATTAATCATGACTCATGCTAATTAATCATGACTCATGATGATGTACCCAGAGTAACTGATACTTAAGATCATGTGCTATTTCAGCAGGAGGTCATTATGACAAACAATGAATTCATGTTAATTCCTGATAACTCATTAGACTTTCAGAGATGAAGTAATGCATGAATCATGAATTTATCATGAATGATTTCATGCATGAATTCATGATAATTCATGTACCCTTACCGCAAAGTGTTACCATAAAATTTGTTCTTTTGGTAGACCACACATATAGGCCTTCTGTACGGGTCCGTGTACTTTTTCGTTCATTCGAAATCCTATTTTGGAAGTGAAATGTGACATTCAGAAAAGGGCACAGTTTGGTTTTTTGTTTAAAAGAAAAAGTAGAAATGGCTCTATTTTATTATCAAAGTACATCCGTGTCATCAAAAAATACTGTTAAGAAATTGGCCGACACCTCCATTTTTTATGTTTTATATTTATTTGTTCGTTTATTGTATTTAATGTGACTGATCTTTACCCGGAAGTAATATAGGCCTACTCTAGCGCGTGTTCGTCCTTTTCATTTTGCCCATCCCACGCTCTTCTTAGCACGTCATGATGGAGACAACCCATTACATTCTTTTCAAAGGAGCAAAACGAATAAGCCTCAGGGAGGAGGATATGACAACGATGAAAATTGGCAAGATTTTTCAGGTAAGGTTAAAATACTTTTAATTTTGCTCTAAAGCATCTTTTTAGACGCATTAGCTAACGTTAACTCTTGCTAACATGGACGCTAACTATTGATAGCATTACTGCCGTTTACAATTTGCTTAGCCATAATGTGGCTTTCCCTGGATATAGTGTTAGACAAGTTGTTGTCAGGTATGCAAACAACGCGCTTTTTGGCGTCTCTTGCTTTTTTCACTCTATTTTGGGTGACTTGTGATATCTGAAGATTTTTTTCCGAGGGGTTGGGGAGGAGGAAGAGGGGGTGGGAATGACGTCCTGCATGGTTCATGCTGGTGTTTAACAAAACCAGGCTGCTCATCTTGCGCAAGTGACTGCCAGTTGAATTTAATCTTTTTTACGCTAATGCATACACTCAGTGGATTTTTAAAACTTGAAGCACAATAGACTACCCTGCGCACGGAACTTGACTGAAAACGAAACTGGACGAGCAGTGAGATAGTAACGTTACACCTGTTGCCTAGAATCCCCCTCCCAGCTGACTAACGTTACACAGCAAGTCAGGCGTGCTGTGAGCAGTTACAGGGACGTATCTTGCCGAACGAAAAAGGTTGTAGACGCCTGGTTTAGGCTAACCGTAGCCTCATAGCAGCAGCACCTGTTCATGACGGAATGTCAGTCAGATATTCAGTTATTGTCAAACAAACTCGGCAACAGTAACGTTACATTGCAAGCAGACTGAAATTGCGTTTATCCAAGCTCCAAAATCCAAAAATGTACACAAAACTAAGATATATAACTGTATTAAGTAGTGCTGGAAAAATTAACTGATTAATCACGTGATTAATCCAAAATATTTAACTCGGATTAAAAAAATTAACTCAGATTAATCCTGATGGATATGGTTCCAAATGTCATGACATGCATTATATTCAATTTCAGATAGAAAAAGAATTGGCTATCAAGTCAAACTATACAAAGATCATGGCCTAGCTCCTGACTGTCCAACATGTTTGGGGAATCCTTGGTGGTAGGGGACTGGTGTGAATTGCCCCATTTGAGACTAACAAAGCCAACTATTTAGTACCCGGGCCTTTACAGGGCAAAATAAGGATCCAATATACCCTAGCATCCAAATTCTTACTGGAGTAAATGAGTTGCGATTAAAAGTGATTAATCACGATTAATCATTGAAAAATTTTGTGATTAATCTGATTAATTTTTTTAATCGCTTGACAGCACTAGTATTAAGATATCACAACTTCCTAGAATATAAAGTGCAATTGATGGCAAGATGACAAGCATGATAAGAGATATCAGTAGATTGTACATATTAACACGCTAAAAAGACACTGTGAGCATACATTCTAGACTTCCAGTGTTTCAAAGAGTCATTGAGGTATGTATGTTGCTAGAGTGCAATATTACTTTCAATAAGGTGCAATAAGGCAAAATGCATGGTGCAAGTAGCATTGTGGAGATGAAAGTTGTAACGTTAAAGGTTCCATATTATGAAAAAATCACTTTTTATGGCTTTTGAATGCATTTCTTGGCTCTATACTGCCTCTACACACACTTTAATTTGGATAAAAAGCCTCAATTGTTAAAATAGACCATTTACACTGTTAGTAACTGTTCAGCTGCTGTGTGCTTAAACCACCTGCATAGAATTGTCCTAACTACGTGTGTCACAGGGTAAGGTGGGTGGGGTCCCACAACATTGGCAGCCATGTAAGCAGCTGAGGGCAATGCGAATGGATAATTGCAGAGAGAGAGAGAAGTTGGCAGGCACTTTGCAGCTGAGAACAATGATCAATTGACTAATTAGGGATGGCCTGTCAGCTACAGGTCTGCTGCAGGTGTTTAGTTACTTGGTGCACGCCCCCATGAGAAACAGCCTGTTCTGAACTATAGAGCTAGAAAAGTTAGCTTGGAAAAAGCATAATATGGTCCCTTCAAACTTTTATGCAGGGGTGTGTGCATTGAGTAGTTGGTCTTTGGTTGTGTGTGGGGTTGGAGCTGGGGGGTGACTGTACGGTGGGCAAGTGCAATAACACTTTCAACAGATAACAGATGGTTTCAGATAACGCTTAAGCATCCTTTTTAAACAATGTCTTTTTTTTGTCCATCACAGGTGTCAGCCCAAAATCTTTACATCACAGATGCGTCAAACATGGTCGTATTTCCTGCACCAGATGGCAATTTCAATGTTTTTGATTTGGCACCAAGGGCACAATACGAAGTGCATGGTGTGTCTGAAATGCCCCAGCTGCCTCAACCGCCTGAGCCCCATGGACAAGCCCAAGCACAGACACAAAGGTTCGCATTTGCAAGGCAAAGTGCAACTGCCACAGCTACTACCTCATCAGGGTCTAACTTGCCACCAAGAGCGTCTGTGGGGAAGACCTATCAGAGGTAGGTTGTGGAAGCAAACTAACGAAACTATAATATTCATTGTAAAATGCTCATTTTGAAATGAATAATGATCTATTACTCCTCTCCATCCTTGTGCAACTTAGGTCAGTGTTCATTGCGGAGTTAGTCAATGGCAAATTACAGCCCAATAGAATGGTGGTGATCCGCTTCACTGAAAGTGAAGCTAATGTGCAAGGTATCCTCACAAAGGTTCAAAGTGCTTTGGGGAGCTACGACCCTTTAGTACTCACTGATGGACAGGGCAACGCAATCCTTGATTCCGAGGGAACGAGAGGTATTTTCATCTATCATACACCCCTACAACCCCATCATCACTAACCCACCCCTTTCACACCGCCGGTTCATTATTCAATTCAATTCTATTTTATTTGTAGAGCTCTAATACAGTGCATTGTCTCGTGGTGCTTTACACAGGAGTAGGGTCTGTCTGCGTCCTGCAAGACAGGGGCGTGTCGTGAGTAGGCGTAACGCGAGAAAAAGGCGTGTCTTTAGTATTCTGAAAAGTCGATCACACCACAGTCCGGTAGATGGCGATAGTACACGTCGCTTTGTGAACCGCCAATGAAAATCACAGAAGAAGGAGATTCGCGCCGTTTTGAAGAAGAAGAAGAAGAAGAATTCGCGCCGTTTGCTAACGTTTCGAGTAGAGTCTGACGCAGCCGGATAGTATTGCTACATTCACAGGGCGAATTAACTTTTCGGATCAACTTTGTGGATATAAGTTTGTGTTAAGATGTGTGACTCGACGGACCAGTTGGATTGTCCAATTTTCAAGGTCAGTTGCATTCATTTCTGTAAGTTGTGGTAGGCTAAGTTCATAGTCCTATTGAGTGTTGAGTGATTGATTTTTTTTTTTACTTTTCAGTACTACCCTGCTCTATGGCCTACGGAAATACGTCGGTGGGAGTGGAAAAGCATGGGGGACAAGGTGGACAACACAGCTACAGCTGGCTGAAGCCATACAACACGTGAACATGGACGTGATGTCGGGAGATATCGCGGAAGTTTGTTTACACTGAAAACAGCTTGAATCCCCTCAGTTCACCATTAAAATGAACGTGATAACTGGCGAAATAAATCATATAATGTTGCTTAATAAATTATTGTTGCAATGCAAGAGGAACAGAGTAGTGTTTGAAGGTGTTTTGTTAAAAATAGTAATGTGGTATGAAATGCTTATTTGAGATGGCAAACCAAGCCATGCTGGAGAGCAATAAGGCAATTTCATTGGGCAAAACTTGCATAGCCCTTACATACGGTTCCTTTAGAAACTACAAATCTGTCTGCGTCCTCGTCCAGGGGGCGTGTCTCTAGTGGGCGTGTCGTTAACTTCGGGCGTGACTACGTATGACCACGTCGTCGCGAGTGGGCGTGTATTTAGGGGGCGTGTCTTGAGAAGTAGGCGTGTCTTTAGTCTTGCAGGACGCAGCCGGATACTATTGTTACACAGGGTGCTTGCTCAAGTCTTAAAAGTCTTAAAAAGTATGGAATTTTGAAATGCTGTTTTCCAGACCTTGAAAAGTCTTGGATTTCATGTGAAAGTCTTAATAAAGTATGGAAAAAGTATGCTCAAAGACACAGAATATTTTGATATAAGAAATAGTATGATTTAAAACAACGTAAGAAAGACCCCTCCCCTCTACTTTATTGTCCACAGTTTTAATTCACCCCAGTTGAGAAGTGCGCCCATGTCTGTGATAGATGATATGTCAAACATTGTTGTGCATGAATGACAGCAGGTAACCTTAAAATTGTCCTTACCACTACAGACCACCCTAGCCTACCCTTCACGTTTTAAAAATTAAATGCATTTAATATTGCGATGTGCACTGCTCGCCGTGCGCTTATGGATTCCAAATCTATCAGTTCTTCTCTGTTTAATAACTCTGTTAATTGATTTTTCCTCTCAGAAATGTCATACATATATCATTTGAAAGAGCATCACAAGAGCTACTCATCTATTCTGCTTACTAGTTGCTTTGATAAACCGTTTATCCTACAGATTAATTAATGAGTTCAAAGTAGGCTAGCCTATTGTGGAAACAGTTCTATATGCATGATAACGAGCTTGCATCATAGGCTGCATTCCAAAACAGTGGAAGTCATAGGCATACCTATCTGTAGACCTACAATGAGGTAGCAATAACATCACTGTACCAAGCACAGCTGTTTTTGTAGTCTACAATATTAGGCTGAAGTGGTAATTTCAGACATACCGTGACTGATATGTCAAGGAATAGCCTATCCTGTGCTAATTAGGCTACTGATTCAGAAACAAGGTAGGCTACTGTAGCCCATTTCCTTCAAGTGTTTAGACACATTTTCAATGAAATAATTAATAATGAATATCAGTGAATTTAACAAATTGCAAAGAAAGACTGCCCCCCATCATGTTTCTCATTATTATCCTAAAAGGGTCCAAAAGAATAAAAGACTATGTGCATCACATCAAACTGAAAATTCAACAGTAGATGCCATTAAGGTCTGAAATGAAATCAATTTTGGTTCAATTGTAAGAAATATTACAAGGTCTCACTGACTACCAACTACAATGATATCAGCCAGGGCTGCTATTGTCAGTGACCTCATGCAGCATTCAAATAATGTGCAATGCAGTAGGTAATCCACTTAATTAATTGCTATGAGAGTTAAAATGCACCAGATTGCAGGAAATGGCAACTCATTTTTGAAAAAAATTCTTGGGGGGGGGGACCCCCAAACCCCCCTACTACTTCTCTATACAAATATGCATCCTGTATTCTTCATTGATGTGCTGCCTTCACTTTGTGTCATGTGTTGTTCACAGTATACATTACCAACAATACTACTTTGAAGGTCATCATATGATGCTGAATTGATTCTATGTAATTTTAGTGGTACTGTTTTTCTATGGCGGGGTAGTTGCGCCCCTGAGTCAAGGTCTTCAGATAGATATCAGTTTTGAAAAAGTCTGGAAAAAGTCTGGAATTTTGATTTGGAAAAAGAGCAAGCACCCTGTTTACAGACAGTACGGGAAGCATCCATGAGTGACGGGGGCAAGGAAAAACTCCCTTGGCTTTACTAATGATTCGTTTTTAGGAAGAAACCTTGGGCAGATCCATGCCTCATGGACTCGTCACTCGGCCTAGCTGGGGCCTAATAAGTATCCGTAGAGTCAGTAGTCTGATGCATAGATTAACCATGGTTTACACAGAACAGCATGAGTACTGAATGTAGTTTGAGTTAATATACACATAGTTTGTGTGACAGTCAATAGGGTAGAAGGTAGGGCTGGGCGATTATGCGATCTCGATTAGGGATCGCGATCAAATTTAGTTCGATCACGGTGATCAGCTGTGGGCATATTTTCTCGATCACGTGCGTTACATGTTGGAAAGGTGCGCGCAAACTGCTGCTAACAATCCAAGTTCCCTGCACCGCTGTGAGCAAGCCTAACTTTACCAGAGAGAACTTAGCCGTCGTTTCGGGTATTTATGAAGACACACGCATTTCTATCGTCTTTAGGAAATTCTGGGAGCATTCCATAGTTAGATATTGGTACACGACAGCCACGAGTGAAAGTCTTGCGCAATCGTTAAAAAAAATCATTAAATTGCAAGTGTACTGTTGAGTGTCGTTGACGGTAAAACAGGCGAGGAAGGGAGAAATAGTGGGGCACATTTAGCGGTTGCAACGTTTATCTACGGTGCCCATTCACCCTTATGCGAGACATAAAAGTTTTTTCCGACGTTTTGTCATCTTCAACTCCAGATTCTTTACTGTAGACACATACGACAAGAAGAGTTGCTGTTTTAGCCACAACTCCCGCTTTTAGAACTTCCAACACAGCGGCAATGCCACTGTCTCTCTCCCAATTCTCTGACACTTTCTCGCACCTGCGCGCACGCGTGCACAAACACACACACACACACGCAGGCACACTTATTCAGCGGGTAAACATGGACGCTGCCATGACGATTGTCATTCAACATCCGGTCTAGCAACGCATTGACTTAGCGTTGTGATATTTGATGTTTTAACGGTCTAATATAAGTGGTCTTATTATGAAGTTGTGCTCACAATATTCATCAATAAAGTTAGAACAGTTCGTCGCCAGATAAAAAATGATGTTTTCAGCAGTAAAAACTGTGTTTCTACGGCTACAATAAGGAGTTTTGTGACCGTGGTATTTCATGAAAATTACGTTGATTTGAATGAGAGGCAGCGTCTAACGGAAGTTCCAAGACAATCGGATGGCAAACGCGGAAGAAAAAGACAAAAAGGGGCGGGGCTGCATAAGGTGAATAAGGCACGACCTAGGAAACTTAAAGCCGGCCGCACACCGGTTCCGACAGCATTGCGGAGCACTTTCGGATCCGACAATTTCGCCTAGCACCTAGCACAGTAGCCTGTGAAATTAACATTGGATGTCAATGGGCGGCTCCGACAAAATAGACTTGAATCGTAATTCACAACCGACGGCGGAAGACATCGGCGCTGGTGTGCGGGGTTGCATTGAAAACAATGGAATGGAATGTTGAAGACGGAGTGCTCCGCACTGTGTCGGAAGCGGTGTGCGGAGCCCTTAAGAGATAACAAAACGTCATTATCACACAAACTTGCAGGTTATTACAGTATGCTCATGCATTGTATGCATCACACCATATTTCACCTTTTCTGGTAGAAATTAATGTGTATCATGTTTCTGCTATACTATATTTGAACAGTTTATGAAAGTTTATGCATTTTGGGATACCATAATCAATAAATTGCAGTAGCCTATCTGTACGCCGTTTGCAATTGCATATGAGCCAGTGTAATGACAAGATCAGGATGACAATGACAAGTGTTTTTTTTTTTTAAATGAATTTGATTTTTTTTTTTTTTTTGGGGGGGGGGGGGGTACGTTATATCGTGATTAAAAATCGAGATCGTTCAATCTGAGAAAATAAATCGTGATAACTTTTTTTGCCATATCGCCCAGCCCTAGTAGAAGGGTCAGGGAATGGAGTCAGTAGTTGGGTTGGCATTAGAGTTCATTGGGTGTGGGTCGCCATCTAGGTAGGGATCATCAGAGGGCCGTCCAGCCAGATCCATCATGGGGCCTCTTGGGGAAAAGGGAGGATGGTCCTGGTGTGTGGCTCCAGAGAGGTTGGCATCCGTAGTGGGGTAGGGGTTGGTGGCAGGGAGGCAGTGGGGGACGGGAGGTTCACCGCTCAGCCAGTGCGTTGGGGCAGAAGAGGCAAGAGAAACAAAAGAAACTAGAAAAGCGCTCAGAGCGCAGACCTCCGCCAAGGCAATGTGGCCATAGATGGTGTTCTGGATCACCGATTGCCATCTAAATCGAATCGGTCATATCTTGTATGTCAGTTTGAGGAGCGGGAGAGAAAGAGGAGAAAGAGGGTTGTACAGGATGGCAAGTGTGCAGTAAGTGGCAGCTCTAGGCTATCGCAGCATAACTAAGGTATGGTGTATGGCATCTTACCAGCCCAGAGGGGGGTGGTCAGTGGCCACCTTTGAAAGAACAGCAGAGGTAGCCCTCCCAGGAAAATAGATAAAAGGATTATCAGCAAACCCCCGACCACTTGTATAACCCCTGGCAGTTTGATTGGCCCCTGGAGCAGTGGATCTGCCCAAGATCACTTCCTTTGAGTATCTACCGCAAGGGAATTTTTTCGTTGTCACTGTTGTTCTTGGGTGCTACTTCTCACTTTTCGCTGGCTAAAAAAGAAAGTATTTGAGAAGCCAGACCCTGGATTCTCAGTGCAGTGAAATTAGATGCATGTTGTTGAATATGACCTATTACTACACCATTCACAAATTATTTTAAAATATCAACCAATGAGACCCCCCCCAGGGACACGCATGAAGTCATAAATGTCATAAATAAATTGATTCGAATAGAACTCCTCTTATTCTCCATTTACAATAGAGACTGGGGTTTAACAATTGAAACATGACTGGGTCATTTCCATTACACAGATAATGTAGCATGTATTTAATATCTAAGGTCTTGTGTCTTTGTTGCCCTGTTGATTCATTTATCTGAAACACTCATGATGTTTTCCACTCCAAAGGGGCCATTTACTGGAAACAAAATGCCCGCAAAGTTCTCGCTGTGGCAGAGCAAGAGTTGCAGAGTGGGAAAAGAAGAAGATCAAAGTAAGTATCATGGAGCATGTTTACATGCAGGCGCTATTCCGGTTAAAACCAAAATAGTGGCGATATTCAGTTTGTACACGAGTCATGTAAACTACTCTTTTCAGATTGACATCAAACAATTTGGCCATATTCCGGCATCTGGCATAACCCAAGTATCCAAGCATGTAAATGCGCTCACTGTAAAATAAAAAAATTATGTATACATTTTGGTAGTAGTAATAATAATAATAATAATAATAATAATAATAATAACAACTAGATTTTCAATTCCAAGGAATAACAGTGCATGCAAACGTTAAAAAAAGTATACTTAGAAAGTGACAGTAGAACAACAATAATAAAATTAACATTGCGCCAATAGTAATGTTGTCTGTCTGTTTTCTAGCCAGAAAGATGATGCCCTGCAGGATGTGTTCGATAAAATAGAGGAAGTGGTACTAGCTGCTCAATCCCTACAGGACGTGACACTTGGAATACAAAAATTATCAGAGCTGGCAAGCAGTGCAGGGAAGATTTACATTCTGAATGAAGTGCAGGCTGAGCATGTTCGAGCTGCTCTCAACTGTTGTTTGTGCAAGGGTATGTTGATATTTTACAGTTTTAGTGTATTTTAGCCATCACTGTTTTCAAAAACTATATTATTGTTTTCTTTTCTTTTTTTTGTTGTTGCTGTTATTTTACTTTTCCTGCCTTGTAGGGCCAGTGAAGGAACCAGTTTTCTCCACCTGCTGCAGAGCCATAGTTGGATGCAAAAGCTGCATTGACCAGTCACTCCAGGCATACCCCATGTGTGTGAAATGCAGGGGGGAAAACTTTGCCCAAAATATTGTTACCATCTCTGGTCTGTCTGAGGCATTGCAGGCCTTAGAGCCCATATTAAAAGTTGATTAAGAAGCTTTGTTTTTTGCGTATGAAACCATGTTTCTGAAATAGTTTTGCACATTTACAGTTTATTATGGTGGGTGAATTTATAATGTTCAAAAGCCCATTGCAGGTGCGTAGTTAATACATATTATGTAAATAAATCCCCCAGACCTTTGAAAGTGTGTAGCTCATAGATCACATGTAAGTGTGCCGTATATGCTGTATAAAATAGACTGGACAACACTTTATTTTTCAGAGAATTTTTGTTTTTATTTTATTCTCATTTGTACACTTGTATATACTCTCTGTTAATTGATGGTGTACATATATAAGATTGCTAATGCATCCTTTTTTATTTTTCAGACTTGAAAACAAGTATACAGTAACATGTGCAAAAAATAGCCTAATGTGTGTCCAAAGTAATTACTTCATTCTACTTTTGTCATCTGCACACTATGCTTTTGTTAATTGATAATGGTGTGTTGATAGGCACCTTGTTTAAGTAAAAGTTACATTTACATCTGTGTTACTGTGTTTAATTATTGCTATTATTATGATTGTGATTGGTTAAGTGCTCAGCTCATTTACATCAGCACAGTGTAAGAAGTGTGGACAGAACTGTAGCCTGTTCTGGCTACACGTAGGTCAAGTGTGTTCTCGTTAGGTTCACAAGATGGATTAATGCATCTTGAAAAGGCTTAAAATTTCCGTTGACTACATTGTTGTACAGATACACCACATCTGGGTACATTTCAGCAAACAGATTTTCAACCGTACTCCTCTCTTCTTCTGTTGTGAATGGATCTGTTCCAAATGTAGACACCCTTGTTAATTGGTTTCCCAGTTTTTCAGTGTAGAGGTCTGCGGCTTCAGACGCATGAGGAAGGAGGCCCTCTGGGATTTTTTTCAGACACCCACCTCTTGCCAGCTGATTGGGTATCCCCTTTCCTGTACAGCAGTATATTTTATGTTACTACCATAAAACAGGAGACCAAGTCATACGGGCAAGGCATACATAAAGGAAAATCAGGAATAGAGCTTTATTTACAATGATGTGCATCAAGGGAGAGACGGCATGTTTCACAAAGATCCACCAGCCGCTCTAACTAAACCTTAACCCTAGGTTTTTTAATTTTTACAGTCAATGGTTTTAACATACCTGGTATTCTATGTGCGTTCCACGCATCAATTGTTCTCTTCATACCAAGTGCAGCGAGTTGTCCAGTCAAGTTTGAAACGCAGTATCTGGTAATGTTACAGTCCATGTCCAAAAGTTCCTGATCACAAAGGTGGATAAGAGCCTGTTTTATTGGATAGTTGACACGGCTGTTCACCTCAGGCCACATCCTCTCAACTTTGTGATTCTAGAATAGGGAGAACCACAAATATTTAGTATTCATGTGTATCATAATGAGGAGGGAAAGTTGCAAGCATTTTAAAGACCCTGTAGGAAATAAGAAATTGTTTCCAAAGTAATGTAGTATTTTAATTCCCCCCTGTGCATAGCTTTGTGTAACTGGTACATTTGAAAATGTCTTACCTTTGTTGATGGGGTTTGGTAGTATGATGGTTTGTCCTGACAATGTCTGTGGGAGGAAAGGATGTCCTGGATGAAAAGTGTCAAATAGAATTCCTTGCCATGATCAACACGCACCTGGTCCCACATTCCATGGTTAACCACAGCAGGCCTTGAATTGGAAAGACATGAAAGAGAATAATTTAAGCTGACACAAGAAATAAACAACCATAAGTCAAATACCGTAACAATGAGCAGTAAGTTTGTATGGTGGTGCTCATTTAGCACTTTTTAATGAATCCATTACTTATGGTTGTAGGCTTAATTGAGGACATGGTCTTATTTTAGCCCGGCTGTGCTGTTGTAGGCTAGAAACTGAAAGGTACACCATGTAAACGTATCCCAATGATAAAGGTCCAGATATTTAGGCTAACTAGGTTCATATTTCATCTGGGCTGCTATCAAGAACAGTCAAAATATGGACAGCATTGCATACATTGAGAAATGCATAGAGCAATGGCACCAAAGCATACCTGTAGACCTCCTCATAAATTTTGCATTGTTGCATGGCCCACCACTTTGCTACTGTATCCATCAATTGCAATGACATGAGTCACACCAAACATTGCGAGCTTCTCGTTTTGGTCTAAATGGAGCTTATGACCAGTATAGGCAGCATTGTATGGCACAGGATTTAGGTTCCGCAAGCCCTGTAATATGAAATGAATTTAACCATGTTATAAATAACAAGTGCCATTTCTGACACAGGTGGCACCACATCTGACACAGTCTGTTTTCTTGTCTTTTTTTTTCACAAAACAAAGCTGAATGTCCTACAGTTTATTCATACATGCATATAGTTACTGGGTGTAAGAAATTAAGTGAAATTATATGGGCGGGAGGGGGGATGCATGGGCTAGGGGTACACATCTATCAACCAAACAAACCTTTTGTGAAATGTCATATTCAACTATACTGAATATGACATTCAATGTTAACATGGACAATTTTGGGATGCAATACCAATGAAAGCCCCATGGGTGTACATTGAAAATTAATGCAATACAATTAAATTACTATGTGCAGAGGACTATGCATTGTCCATAGTACGCAAGTATGTAAGATTTGTCTCACATTTCTAGGTGAAGGCTTCTTGAAAATATAGGTTAGTCTGTTTAACTTGTTTGCCCTTAGGATACAGGCCATAATAAAAGCCTCCAAAGGCTTATCATTGACATCAACAGGTTGATAACACAATAAAGCTACACTGAATGAAATGCTATCATATACTTTGTAATGGTTGAGTGGTACACCTTGCCAAAACACACAATGAAACTAACTGTCCTTGAGTGGTACAGCCAGGCCAAATTTAGGGGTCTGGCTCAAGGACTACGGTCTGTTCTGTAGGCTGTCTCTTGCATTTTGACATTATAACAGTGAGCAGCCTAGTGCATTGGGCCATCATGAATACGGATGAACAGCAGTATTATGAGCGGGCTATGACAGGCTACTTCTGAGCCTGCATTGATCAGCATTGCTCAGATCAGCCTATCCTAGGTTATCAGGAGGGAAGGAAGTGACAGGAACACAAGAGACTACTGAGTACATGACAGTCCAGCATTAAATTATATTGTGTATATAATATTATATTTCAGCAGTAAAGGGCAGGATTTTAACGGGTAGCCTATGAATGCTTAATGTGCGTTTGGAGAGCCTGTGCGTAATGTGGGCAAGCCTGTCAACAGCGGCTGGTCTGACGGATGCGCACAGTGCTCATTCTTCCCATAACGGGCATATGATTACATTGCCTCAAATATTTCAGGCAATTCGGATTTGTCTTGCCTTGCATCTCGTTTCGTGGTAGGGTTTTGCAATCCCGCGTAGGACTCGGCCAACCCGATTTTCCGCAGCCACAACTCCTTTAGTGACCAAGTAGCCAGTCATATATTTTCGGCCAAATGTTGGTCCAGTCTACAAAAGTTGATCAGGGTTTAGACTTATTTTTAACATAGAATTATGTCGGCGATAGCCTAATTATTTGTAAGATAAATCATGTTTAGCGTACCTCTGTAATTGCCGACCAAAGGTCAACTTCTAATTGCGCATCATCCACGACTCGCTTGAGGTTATGAGCGTCACAAAATCTCCGAACACTCATCACCGAGCATCCACGTCCTACACCCATTTCCATGAGATGCTGTGAAATTTCTGTATGAGTCGCATGTCTTTGCACCATCTCAGAAATTATATCAGTGTATGCTTCAAGGGAGGCCATATTCAGGTGACAACCATGGACAGTATACAGTGGGCCCTATAGGAAGTGACAACATCTCGGAAGCAGCCCGCCAGAAATGGGTCGCGGTCTACTTCCAGGCAAACGGAATCGACCTATCCCAGACCAAAATCGCATTATTTTCATTATGTTTTTTTCTTATAATCATTTTGTCAATGTTTGCATTTTGATACTTGAAAATGACGAAAATACGGGGTCATTTTCATTCATCAAGTGACAAAGGAAGTTTGAAAAATCACATAACAGTTATTTATCATCTCTCATTTCACTTTCAAAATGGAATAAGGAATGAACGAAAAAGCACACGGACCGATCACTTACCCTTTTGCATTGTTTGAAAGGTGAGACTTACTACATGTTAGATTGGTGTCTAGGGTGTTTTCGAATGGTGGACCTATTTTCTGGAATGCCTCAATGGGGTTGAAAAAAACTACAATAAAATCTGTTAGAAGTAGTGCTGTCAAACGTTTAAAAAATTTAATCTGATTAATCACAAAATTTTTCAAAGATTAATCGTGATTAATCACTTTTAATCGAAGCTCATTTCCTCCAGTAAGAATTTGGATGCTAGGGTATGTTGGATCCTTATTTTGCCCTGTAAAGGCCCTGATACTGAATAGTTGGCTTTGTTCGTCTCAAATGGGGCAATTCACACCTGTCCCCTACCCCAAAGGATTCCCCAAACATGTTGTTGGACAGTCAGGAGCTAGGCCATAATCTTTGTATAGTTTGACTTGATAACCGTTCCATTTTCTATCTGAAATTTAACATAATACATGCCATGAAAGTGGAACCATATCCATCAGGATTAATCTGAGTTAATTTTTTTAATCCGAGTTAAATTTTTTGGATTAATCACGTGATTAATCAGTTAATTTTGCCAGCACTAGTTAGAAGTCATATTTTGTGTTGATATTGTGTTAGCCTATCAGTGAATAGGCTAATACAGATAACTTGGTGAATTTCTAGCCTTTGTAAACAAATGTTTAATGCATTTTAGGGAGGATTGTTTGGTCCGTGTAACGCTTTGCAGTGCTTTGATCCATTTTTAGAATCAACATGGAAAAAATGAAAATTGGGTTCAAAACTTCAATTTTCTATTTATCAGACAACTCAGATAATAGGTAATTGATGCTGTTTGTGTATTTCATTGTTGTTTGTCGGTTGCTTTTGAAAGAATGGATAGTTGAATTTGATACCAAAGTAAAAATGAGTCAATATTTCAATATTCCATTTCTGCGCCGTGGTTGGACTGAACTATTGCGCTGAGGGATGTCCTGGTTCAGGTAGGGTAAATGAGATGGATGTACTGGAGACCCATAACATTACAGACCTGACGGAACTACTGGCCCACCATCTGGCTTACCCAGGGGGTCAAGAACGCGCAGATTAGCGGCAGCACTTTAGCATCGCCATATTTACGTATGGAGTCACAATCCGAACCATGCCAGTGCATGCACGAGAGTCATGCTGGGCACGAGCACTCATGCACTTACAAGTTGGTGGGCGGTTACATGCGAAATGTTATTTCTCCGGGGAGAGTAAAAGCCATATTTCATGATCTCTGGTTAGTCTTTGCTTATTTCTTGAGGAGCTTATGAAAAAAGTGTACTGTCATGAATGCTATAAAAACTTCAGGCACGTTCTCGACAGAACTTTCTTCCTCGTGTTGTATGGCAAACAAACTAGGTGCATTATCACCACCGTCTGGACTGAAGGACTATTGTTTGGACTACCAACTTTGGAACAAATTTGCGCATGGGCAGCATGGGCATGGCCTGGCCTGTTACCTCCAGTGTTCACAATGGCGTTGACTGTCAATTCACCGCATTTACTAGCCTAGCCTCGGCGATTCAGTTCTATGGAGGGCGGGACTTAGTCGTTGTCTCCAGTTTATATATAACCTCCTTGGGCTTACCTGCAAACTCTCTAATACAGAAACCTATGAAGTTGTTGCATGTGTAACCCGCGGTGACGTGAGCTACGTCACTCACTGGTTTTCGAGGTCACCGTAAATGGTAACTTTGTTAACTTCCGGGGGGACCCGTGTTTACCTTTTTTTTCTTCTTGGCATGCTCACTTAAACTTCCTGTCTACACCTGACGATACTCACGTTAATTAAGCATTAAGCTAAGTGCGGTCACAGAGAATAAAACCAGGAAGCGGCTGATAGCAGGGTGCGTGTTCTGATCCCAACTTTGGCTTTGGTGGGGTTTGAAGAGGGATCCCGATGAGTCACGGGTATCCTCTATGGTGTCCGGCTGCTGCGTGAGCATCCATCACAAACACTACTGCCATCCGGAGGGGGGCTTCGTGTGTGCGTGTGCGTATTCTTATGTATATACGGTACAGTACTGGAACACAGGAGTTGCCATTGCTGTTTTGCCTGTCCTTGTTTTTTTGTTTTTTTGTTACATTTTGTTTGCTTAATGCTTGCCTGCTTGCGGAAAGGGGCTGGGCAATAAGGTGTTGCTTGCTGTGCAGGGATTTCTACTACAACGCTGCTTTGGGTACTGGCTGTCCATTTAATGTTGATATTAGGTTAGAGTGTACTCAATTCTATTCTCCTCTCTTTGTGTTGACAGAGCCTGTGAACATGGTACTGGTGTGGGGATGCTGGGTTCCTTTTCCTACACTGTATGAGGTGAATTAGACATAGAGTTAATGAGCACCCCTTATTCTACTTTGGTAGTTTGCTGTGTGTGTTGCACTTTCAGATATTGAAGCACGTGGCGTGGTTGCTGTGTTGAACCTCTTCTTCTGCGTCCAGGTAACCACTCTCATTGGCTGCATAATAGTTGACTTAAACCTACTTAGCTACTATATTGGGCTGCCAGTACCCTTCTTGCCTCTGCTATGCTTCTTCTACGCTTTTTTTACTAATGCTTATGCATGTTTTAACTATATTGCATGTGTGATGAAATAAAGAGTGTTATTTATAGAAGCACTGGACTGTTTCAACTTAAATTTGCTATTTCTTTAAAAATAAATATTGCTCAGTTTCTGGAATACAAGTCTCTGTCATTTCTCTCATATATCTATATACCTGTTTTTGGGGATTCCACAATTCGGCCACAAAGTCTTAAGGGGCGGGGCCTTAAGTGGCGTAGTCTCTCTAGTTACATATAACGCAGGGTTACACATGATTTAATATTTTCATGTTTTACCGTGGCCTATTAGAACATCTCCACCGGCACCACCATTACGCACAATCAATCAGGTGAAGAAACGGTGATGCCGAGTGTTACGCCACCTTGGATATATTTGGGGACAATATAGGAATAAAATTTTGTTTAGACCAGGGGTCTGCAACAGGTAGTTCATGAGCTGCTCGGCACCTGAGTAGCTCAAGAGTCACAGGAAATGTAAATGAATTTCATAACAGCCTAATCACAAAATTTTGACATCTTTACTGCTTTAATGCTCTCTGATTAGAAGTTATGTTGGTAGAGTGCACCAGATTTGGCTATAACTACAGAGACGTAGCCTACATTAACAATGTGACAAGAGTAAGTTCGTGATTGACCTCTAGGCTACTTCAAAAGCAAAGCAGACATATCGGCTGAACCGAAACTTCGCATATGGTTACAGCACAACTGTACACGGTAACCCCCGACCAGGTGCCGAGAAGCTCGTGGTACCTGTTGGAGACCCCTGGTCTAAACAAAATGTTACTTTTATATCGTGACGAAATATAGCCTAGGTGGCATAGGCAACACTCGGCATCACAGTTTCTTTACTGATTGATTGAGCAAAGAGCGAAGTGTTCCAACTTGGCCACGGTGAATATAAATCACAACAACTTCATAGGCTTCTGTAATAGAAAGTTTGCAGGTTAGCCTGCAGGTGGGCCAGTAGTTCTGTCAGGTCTGTACGTCTTGAGCTGACTTGATAAGTCTATCCATCTCATTTATAGGCTAGCTAAGGCCTCTCTCTACAAAAGACAACTGGCGCTACCTGAACCAAGACATCCCTCCGCGCGCTTGGTTCAGTCCAACCGCGGCGCAGAAATAGAAAATTGAAATATTGACTAATTTTTACTTTGGTGTCAAATTCAACTATCCACTCCCTCAAAAGCAACCATCAAACATCAGTGAAATACACAAAAAGCACCAATTATCTATATTCTGAGTTGTCTGAAAAATGGAAAATTGAAGTTTTGGACCCAATTTTCAGCTTTTTCATGTGAATTCTAAAAATGGATCAAAGCACTGCAAAGCGTTACACGGACCATTGTTTGTCTGCACCTCTGCAGCCTTTGTGGAGGTGGGGGGTGCTCCAAGAAAAAAACTGAAGCATTAGTCAAAAATTTAATTTTAACCATTGTTTTTTTATCGTAAATGATCCGAAAACAAGATTTAATGCCTTTGTTTTTAAACCATGTCCTTTCACATTTTCTTTCAAAGGGTTCCATCCTCATGATCTTGCCACCGCACAAATGCTATTCATTCATTCATTCATTCATTCATTCATATATCCTGAATGATTAGTTGTTACACACGTGTTAAAACTTAGGCTCTGATGGTGGCAATTAAACCAACCCAGGTTACTGACCTAAAAAAAATCAGAAATGGTCAACCACCACTAATAGAGTTTATGCACCAAATGCAACTTTTCATAGGGTCTTCCAAAATTACCAATTCATTATAAATTGGGGCATTTCTCAAAACATACCCGCTGTCTGAAGTGGAGGAGGGTAGTGAAAACAGGCAGAGTTCAGTTTGTTCACTTCTAGAAGACTATTTAAGCTATATATGCAAAATGTAGTTTAGTTTTAGTTTAATTTTGAATAACCCCATTCAACCACAAACACAGGATGTCTGCTCTTCTTGCATGCATCCTGTGCTATAGGCCTAAAATTGTGCATAGAATTGAAGGTGTTTTCCATCAGCAGTCTCATGTACCCCTCACACTTTCCACTTTCTCACATCAGAAATAGTGGGCTCTAGTGGGGTATTATCATTGCAATGGAGTTATAACCTCAAAAACCCAGTAATTTTTAATTGTGGAAGTGGTTGCTAGGCTGTTGCTAGGATATTTGAGTTGGTTGCTAGGTTGTTGCTAGGATAGGTGCAATGGTTGCTAGGGTGGTGGCTAGGTTAGTCATGTCGGTTGCTATGTAGGTTGCTAGATTGTTAGCCTCTTCATCAAACTGCTCATTTTCATTTTTAGTTTTATTCTCCAAGGCAAATTTGCAGACTTTCTATTACAGTATATCACGATGGTGGCAATTAAACCAACCCAGGTTACTGACCTCAAAAAAATCAGAAATGGTCAACCACTAATATTAAGCACAGGTAGGTAGAACCACCTGCTTGGCATCTCTGCCTGATGCATCTCCGCCGGTGCCCATTGACCAGCTGCAGGGTCATCAGCCGGGAGCCGCCCTTCTTAGATGTTTCGCTCCTTTCATCCTGGAACATCTGTGGGTCTCCCTACAGCCCCCTGCAGCTGGCCCTAAGATCCCTGCTTTCCCCACTGCCTATCCTTTTACGGAGCCACAGCCAGAAGCTCCCCTGCTCGGCCTCTTCAGCCAGACTCCTGATGTTTATGCACCAAATGCAACTTTTAATAGGGTCTTCCAAAATTACCATTTAGTATTGCATCACTATAGTAACCCTGTGGCAAACCACACATCAAATGCCAATTCATACCGAATATTTGGTCAGTACTAAAAGTATGATCATGTTACTCATTAACTTTGAAAACATCTCACATGTATTGATTTAGACGGCATTCCAACCCCCTTTTACTCTCATCCAAATGCCATATTCTACCAAAAAGGCCACTTTAATTTTAACTCTGAACCCATGAACGATACACTAGAGGTTTCCCCAATGTTGAAACCAGTTCCAAGAAACTTAACACCTACCCCATCTTTTCCTGCTTTTAATCCAGTATCAAACCCTAAGCCCAGCTTTCCCTCAACTGGCCCAGCAGCCACAGAAACACTGGCCACCTCTGCTTTAGCCATGGCATCTACACCAGTTTCATAGATGGATCCTTTTACACCAGTGTAAAGAATCTTTTCCTTTAGTTTAACTGGCCCAAGTGTCGCTGATCCCTTGTACACCTCAGCCTTGGCTCCTGCCCCCACCTCCGTGGAAGTTTTGTATGCTCCAGCACCAGCATTAGGGCCTCTGATGACCGCCTTATCATTTCCACGCCTCCCTTCCAGTCGACCCACTCCAGCACCTGCATAGGTCCCAACCTCGTCATCATCTGAGTAAGTGCCTGCGTCTGCATCTGGGCTGTCATCGTTCACAATGTTATGGTATTTATCATTGATTCTCTCAACCATTCGAGAGTTCTCCTGGCTCATCAACAATTTCTCTGAGGAATAAGGTATCAATACAAGGATGGTTTTATTTCTGGCATACTTGTCTATTACAGAATTGTTTTGACTACCGTAATTTACATCCAAGACCTTTACTTTCAAGTTATCTTGCAAGCAATCAAACAAACAAACAAACAATGCTGGCAAAAACATAACTTTTCAGAGATGAAAATGCATGACAACCTAAAATTAGTCTATAGGTCGCTACATTAATATAATCTAATTAGTCTCGGGGTCAAGTTGATGCTTGTCTTTATGAGCATAATTTAAAGTGTTATTTCCTTATTTATTATTTATTCATTATAATTTATTAGGCCCCTACAAGGCAAATAAAATTGCTATGGAATATCTGAAATTTGGTGTGTTAATTTTGGAAACAAAATGCCTTTCCTCTTGACTTACTGTAGACCGAATATAAGACGATATTTTTTTCCTTCAAATACCTCTGAGAAATAGTCTCATAATTGCAGACTAGATAAAAATAGGGGGAACATACAGAGGGTGGCAAAACGAAACCGGCAGTAGGCCACACACTAGGGTTTGAAAACTTTCTCACATCCAAATTAGGGACACTTCGTTCAGGATGCGGGACAAGTACTGGTACAGGCCCTAAACGCGTAGGCCTACCCTCGCCAGCCTAAGGGCTTCATAGGGCACTACAAATTCATAAATACCAAAATAGACCAATTAATATATAGCTATTTGTATTAAATATTTGTGGAATTTTACATTTGTATGCTATTGACCCTGGAATGGTGTCTGATGATGATGATTGTCTCATTTTACTCTTTAAAAGTTTGGCCAAATAATTCATCAGGCCATAGCCCATTTATGAAGGCAATGTCAGAATCTGTGTGTAAAAATAAAGTGCTTGTTATAGCTGTAAAATTCTGATACTTTCTCTGCAATGCTTCATAACAGATACGAAGGAGGGAGATATTACTCACAAAGGCAGGAGTGAGGCAGAAAAGCTCCCCTTCTTTAACCTGAGGTCTGCTCCATCATCTGTAACTAACTGTACTAACATATGTAGTACATGTTCTTTAGACCCGCCTCTCGTTGCGCCGCAACTCAACCCGCCTCAAAGCCAACGCTGATTGGTTCGTTTGTTTAGCAACCTGCTCCAAATTCTCGTCAATGGAGAATAACCAGACTGAGCTGCGAGTGAAGACCTGAAGCTCGGAAGATCAGTTTGGTCTCATGAGGCTAGTCTTATAGCAGTAGCTTATTCAAGTACAGGAAACTCCCTGCTCTCGACCTGCTAGGCAATGATCAAAGAACAATGTTGAAAATCAATTTTGCTACTGTGCAGTGGAGATGAGAGAATAGAATCTGACACGTATGCTGCTGTCAGACTTCCACAGCTAAAAAGCACATGGTATTGTTAACATTTTCATGGAAAATTATCTTTCACATGGCACTATTTATTCAATTTAAATATGACAAATTTATCCAAAAGATTAATTAATTTGATCTTTAATTTAATTGTAATGATACAGTTGCCTTTAAAATGTTTTCCAATGAGTTTTCAGAAAAGATTATTTTCAAATAAGATTATTTTCTTTAAAGGGCAATTTGGTTAGCCTAAATCTAGACGCCCTAGAGGCGGCAAATTAATTTGCTCAGCCTGTACGCAAGCCATAGGGAATTTTATTGGATGACGGTGTTGGCGACATTAAATCACACCGCTCTATGTGTTTAGGGCAGGCTTCGCCAATCTTGTTTGTTCCTGCCATTGACCATAGGCTATCCTGTTGCGTCCAGAAGTAGTTTGAAAGATAGCAGCGTTGTTCAGCCCACAATTGAATTCGGTTTATCTCTCAATGCCAGACTATACATTTCAATGATATAGGATGGCCTGCCACTGCCAGGCTACAATTTGGTCTTTTTTCTCCTCCAAAAATGAGTGAGAAAGGGGGGGTCGTCTTATATTCAGGATCTCTAATAAGCTACTCGGGCCAATATCTTAGCCCACTGGCAGAGAATAAGTATAGGTCTATAAAATAGCTCTCACGAAATTATATTTATCCATTCTGACCTTAACTTAAAAAAGGAAAACCACTTACTTGACCTCTCAGACATGTCACTGAACTAGAGAATATCTTTTCAGAGGATAATGGCTGTAAAATAAATAATTTTAATCATGAATAAATGAAAATATTGTGTATATCAGCAAGTTAATGTTAATAAAGATATCCAACAGTGTGATCATGTAGCCTAACCTAAAAAAAGAAAATATACACTACTTTACCATACAGTCAGTTTTTAAAAGATAATGTAATTATACCATACAATCTAGTCAGATCTCAGAATTCTGACTTTGTTTTGTAAGCAGATGCATCCCCATGTGATCAACTGTCATACTTATTCTCTGATCTAGGAAATGGGAAATGCTTTGTGTTTGTTGATTGAATTAATCACACCCTATTGTGATGTCGTTCACCTTGATTACTTCAAAGTCAATGTGTCAATGGTCTCAGTCCTATCCGATCTCATGACTCATCATGTGATCCTGATCAAAGCAACTCATCACCACTTTGGTACACCTTTGTAAGAATGAGTATAAAAGTCAATGTGACGGTTGTTCTGGGAGCATTCGTACCCGAATCTCCCGTGCACACAGGCTTGTGTGTACGTAGTTGCCTTCTTTTCAAATTCAAATTCAAATTCAAATTCAAATTTTATTGGTCAAATACCATTATACAGAGCTGGTATGTAACTCTCTGCTTATTTGTAAGGTTTTCTCATGTCTTCTCCTTGCCTCTTATAGTTGTACATTCTTCATTTCATAGTCTATGAGTTTTTATATATGTAACTGGATCCGTAACTTGTTCTGACAAATAAATTGCTAAAAGGTTCTGACCCGCGTGGTCTCTGCCGAATTACTAACGATGTGTAGTCATAGGTAACGGTATTGCACCAATGATGGCTAGGATTAGATGCGTTGCCGCCGAACTAATCATCTGGGTGTTAGTTGTAGTTATGGTAAAACTGATACATTATAATGTGCAGAGTTGGACGAATTAATTGACAGAGATTCCATAGTAAGTTCTGTTCTGTGAGTACCCTGAACCCTCTACTCTCAGAGCTGCATCCGAAACTGGTGTTTGTGATTTTAGTAGTCCGTATCAGTAATATCGTAGCTAGCTGAACATTAGTCTGTCTAGTCCATATTGGTTGTGGATCCCCCGAAAAAGTCGGCCGGGGAGACTTCCAAGCTCGT
This sequence comes from Sardinella longiceps, assembly GCA_027497455.2. Taxonomy (NCBI): domain Eukaryota; kingdom Metazoa; phylum Chordata; class Actinopteri; order Clupeiformes; family Clupeidae; genus Sardinella; species Sardinella longiceps. The sequence goes on along the minus strand of JAODXP020005582.1, from coordinate 10,055 downwards.
AATACTATCCCTATAGGCGAGCGTTAGATAAAAGCCAGGGGAGGCATTCATCTCACAAGCTTGCAGGCCTTCAGGTAAATGACTCTAGGTCAGCCTGCCAATGCTATTAGATGCATCCAATATAGTGATGCGCAAGAGGGCCCGTAGGCCATTCATTTAGTTGCCAGCGCACAATGCTGGGTGTGTTCCATCTTAATTTGTGGTGTCATATTCATTGGGTTTAACTGGGGTTCTCTCAACTATTTTCAGCCTAGCTTTTGAACGTCTCGCGCCGGGAATCGTACGCAAAGACCTTCACCGCTTTCCGTCTCTGCCGTTGGTTTGGAATAGCGGTTTGGGCCTCTTGGGCTGAAGACGCACGCCTGCGCCGCCAAGCCCCTCTGCCTTACAGTATCTCAGAATTTTGACTTATCTTGCAATTCAGTTCCTTTAACTTAGTATCTCAGACTTCGGGAATGGGCTTCCATACTTTTTCAACAATGTTCTCAAAATAATTTAACCTGGAGTTGTCAAAACTTACTCCTTCTTTGCAGTGGAGAAAAGTTTGCTGTAACCTCAGCTTTGGTGAAAACTTGCAGGCAGTGCTTTCCCCTCCCTCTTGGTCAAATATTGGTCAAATTTTGTTTCAGTTTCATGTTGAGTGTCCGTCCACATGGCCCATCCCATTCCCTTTTTAATACTATTGGGTTCAACTGAAGGGCAGTGCATGTGTTGGGACAGCATGAATCATTCACATTTTTTAGACTGGGCAAAATGAGCAACTTTGCAATAAAGATCACTACCTTTTCCCACATGATTCTATAGTGGTTTTTCATGTAGAATCAATTTCTGCAATAACCCTCAAATTGCTATCTGATCTGTGGTGTTCTATTGACCGAAAGAAATGCAGACAATGTTTTTACAACAATTGGAAAAAGTACAAAGTTTGGTGTCAAGTGATTTTGGTTGCCTAGTAAACCTACAATTTCAAAACTTCAGAGACCTATGGAACATGATTTCTGGATGTAGAACACCACCTATGTACCTTATTTCGGAAACAACTGATTACATAAACTTAAGGGAGAGAAGGTGAAAGTGTTTGAATGCCCTTGTAGTGGGCTATATGCAGACGCATACTTGAACCAACAGAAGGATGAAGCCTAGACCAAGGGTGGGCTGTGTGCGTCTCTGTCTGCCTTTATCTACCGTTATTTTTGGAGATTTTTGAGAAATTTTGATACAACATACAGTAGGCTGAGCAGTAAACCGGCAACTAACAAGTGAATAGGGCAAAACAACTTTCTTTCACTATGCCCCATTCAGTCAGCAGTAGTAATCAGTTTTGTTATTCAATCTATGTAGCATCAAATCTTCTTGTTCTTTTTCTTACAGACAGCATTTAAGTACCTTGAACAACGGGATTTCTCGTGCCACTATTGATATTTTAATGATTGTTAAAGGTCATTCCAACTCATCTAGAAACTTAATTGGTTTGCTTCACATGCAAAGTCACATCATTCCCCTTGCCATCAATCCTGTCGTGAAAAAAATTGTACCAGTAGGCCAATCTGGTACCAGTACAAGATTTTACCAGTGAAAAGCAAAAGAAGCGAGCTGAACCTTGCTGGTACCATGCAATCGTAAAGGAGCTTTTGTCTGGCTCCACTGTGTCCCATTGGCTTGCTTGCAGTGGCTGATGGGTCAAAGAACAATTATATTTGAAGTTAATAAAAGGATACAAAGTTTTTCATCATATCCTTTCTAGCCAGGTATGAAATTAAAGTGACCATTTTGAAAGTGAAGGTATATTATGTTGAATTTTGGTGTTTCCAGGCATTCAGAAAAAAATATATTTAGAAATTCAATAAATGCCAGATGTTTCCAAAATGAATGAGTTAATGTAGGGCTATTTTTGAAGAAGATGTAGCATTATACTGTAGATGCTTCCTGCCATGTCATTTTCTGTTTCATTTAGACTCAACAGTGTCATAATCTCACAGGTGACAAAGCAATGGATCTAAAGTTCAGGATCAGATTAGGGCTCCTATTTTCAAGACAGTCACTGACGCAAGGTACTTTGGAGACATTCCCTTTTTACAGAGCAAATGACTGGCACAAAGTTGGACTTATGTTCCCTAAATTATCATGTCTATAAAAGTAAATAGATGTCTACAGGCTACACAATTGACTTTGACCCTGACTGTGACAGTGATAGTTTGTGCAATTACAGTATGTTCCTGCTTTCCCCATCATTACAGATGAGGTGGAATTAGTCTAGTCCCCAGAGGGGGTTCCCATGCACTCCCATGATTTTGTTATTGAAACCCATTTTTTTAGACTCCTAATAGTACAGTATGTCTAGTTAATAAGACATGTTAACATTGTTGCAAAATGTCCCATGGGTGTTTTTCAGAGGTCATCATAGAACACAGGATTGAAAGTTTATGTGTCTGAATTCGGGTGTAGGCTGGGTTGTACATCACATTATTTATAATGATTTATATGAAATGTTCTCGGCTTTAAGCCTTTTAAGACAGTCCTCTCCCAAGTATTGAAAATTATTTACTTATTGAGGATATCATTGAGGATTATTGAAAATTTGAATTATGATGCACATAGCCTTTTTACTAGCTTTAAAACTCTGATTTCTTTATATGCATACATTTCTTGAGTTTTCATCTCAGAATGTTATGTTAATGTTATGTTATGTCATATCATATCTGGAGGAGGGTTTGTCAGCATAGAGTTTGAGAACTGTTGTAACTTGGTTTGAAGAGGGTAAAAAAAAAAAACAAAGAAAAAAAAGATGATGTCAAATTCTACCATACTGCTAAATACATAGCATTTACATTTTATGAAAGCTCATCTTTTTGTGTATGGACATCACAAGCTAAATGCTTCTGTGTAGGCCTACATAGGCCTACTTGGATTTAAATCGATTCCCATGATTAACAGTTTGTCACATAGGCTTATGCAATTAAACTGAACTTGAAGATTATATCAGATCACTGAATCCTTTGCATTGTTTTAACTGTATTAATAGGTGAGCACTACCACATGGTAGATCAGATAAAGACATGTTACTCCAGACAAGGAAAAGTTAACTGAGCAGAAGGATGATTAGAACAAGACAGGAAAGGTTACCAGCAAATGATCGGTGAAGACTGAAGTAAAAGCAGGTGAGAAGCACATGTCATGGACATATTCTATTTCAGGGTACAATGAAAAATTTGGAAGGTTGTTAAAATGGCATAACACTATTAGGCCTATTTCAGTACGTGCAAATACGCTCTTTTAATGTTCAGTTGGTTGCAACTTGTGTATTGAATTTTTAAAAGTTGTTGCCACACATATCCAAAAAGACTTAAGGCTAACAAGTGAATCCACTCGAGAACTTTCAAATGATTGTTATATTAATTACCAAATCACAATGATGTATGAACGCTAATAATATATAAAGAGAAAATACTTTTCTAAAAAAAGATAGGTTTTCAAATGTCAGATAATGCTAAATATTCACTTGACATATTCAAAAGTTTTATAGTCTCATATACAGTAGGCTAGTTAATTATTCAGTCACTGAATACATTAAAAGTCACTGACATTACAAACCTTTTACAAATGTTACCCTAATGCCAAGTTCACATTACACAATATTAGCCCAACACAATATTAGCCCGACACCTCTGTGAACTCTCCAGTTCCTGTGACTATTTTTTCCCCCTAGATGAACACAAATAGTCTTTCTCAAGGTATGGTGAGGAGTGGAGTAGGCTACAGCTGTAAGAGGAAATGGACACAAAAATGCTAAGCCTACAATATAGACGACGTGGATTTTGCATGTCTCAGTCTGTTGACAATCAACAGTCCACACAGACAGCACAGTCCAACACAGTTAAACAACCACCACCAGGCATGCATTTGGAAGAAACGGGTCTCTAGGATGGCTGACATGATTGAAATAAAAATATTTGAATTTGAGAAACCTCAGCATTCATGCTAATACATTGTCCAAATATGTTTTCATTCCCAAGTCATGCAATGGTTAACATTTTGTGAATAATTAGGTACTTTATTTAGAAGCCTTATTTAGCATCCTTTTTAGGAGCATAAGCTATTTGCTACATATCACAAGTTAGTAAAAAAAAAAAAAAGATCAGAACACTCTCACAGATCACACATTTACTAAAGCAAATTTTGAGTTTTACAAAATATCCATGTCATCAAAAATGCAGATAAAATTCGTTACCAAAAAGAGAGATGCCTGTTTTTTTACCAATGCTGAACCCAGTCCCAGCCAACTTACAACCAACACCATCTTTTCCAGCGTGTCCTTCACAACTATAGTCAAAACCAACCTTTGCCTCAACAGGGCCCTTGGATACTTTAACACTCATCACATCTGCCTTCAACTCGGCCTTAACACCTGATGTAGATACGGATGCTTTTGCACCACCATTAAGCAAACTTGCCTTCCCTTTAACGCCTCCAATTGACACAGTATCCTTGAACAACTCTGCACTGGCGCCTACTCCAGCTGAATCCTTAGATGAGTATGCTCCTGCGCCAATGTTAGGGCCCCTCAAAACAACCTTTACATTGCCCACTTCTGCTTCACCTCGACCCACTCCGGCCCCTGCATAGGCCCATTCAGAGCTTTTGTTGCTGTATTTGCCTGCACTTGCGTTTGGTCTGTCATTGTTGGCAGTGTCATAGACTTGGTTATTGACTGTTTCAGCTTCTTTACAGTCTTCCTTGTATACCATTGTTTTTTCTGTGGAGAAGAGATGAACAAAGAAGGCTATAACAACATGTGCATTCTATGATTCCACAAATTGTTTGGTTTGTAACTGAATTTGGATTTCAACAGTGATTTTTTGAATGATGTGCCCTTAATTTTTTTCTTCTGTCAAATTGTCAAATGTATCTTTGCATTTATTCCTTTCAGGAGCAAAAAGCAAAAGATTTTTTGATGAGATGTAATATAGACAATCTTGAAACATAGCTTGGGCCCGCCCACTGCCTGCAATACTGTTTTGAACTTTCACATTCTAACTGACAATAGCCACGCTAATCTCAACACTTTGGCATTCACTGGATATCTTGAAAACACACACAAACAGTAGGTCCAGGGAAGAATTTATGTTCATCCTATTTAGTGGTCTTCCTATTAGCATACAATACCAGTAAGATGCCACATGCGAGTCTGCAGAATTTTGATATAATATAGTAGGCCATTAAAATTTGTCATACTTTTTTTTGCCTCGTTGTATCCCACTGATGTTCCATTTCCCAGGCTCCTCTTTGCTACCACCTTTGGCATCTTGGGGTTCTAAATGAAGTTGCAATAGAAGGGATATTTGTTGAAACGGTGCTAGAAAAAAAGACAAAATAAATCTTCATACATGCAAGATCAAGGTTTAATTTTTACCTAATGTCTTCATTATGGGTTTAAGGACAATTAGTAATAGACTATTTTTTTTTTCATTTTTCAACAATGCCCATAAAATAAGGTCTTAATTTGCTGTAGTTGTTGAAACTTACCCCTACTTTGCAGAGGAGAAAAGTTTGATGTAACCTCAGCTTTGGCAAAACCTTGCAGGCAGTGCTTCCCCCTCCCTCTTATAAGTATTCGACAGATTTACAGTAGTTTCAGTTTCATGTTGAGTGTCCCTATGGCCCTGCCCATTCTCTTGTTTAATGTTGGGTTCAGCTGTGGAGGGCTGATATGATTAAAATAAAAATATTTGAATTTGAGAAACCTCAGCACTCATGCCAGTACAGTGCATTGTCCAAATATGTTTTTTTTATCCCCCAGCCATGCAATAGTTCACATTTTGTGAATAATTACTGAAAAGCAGAATTCCCTTTTAGTGAGCATGGGCTATTTGCTACATATCACAAGTTACTAAAAAAAAAAAAAAAAAAAAGATTTGTTGTGAGAACACTCTTCCAGATCACACATTTAGTACCAAAGCAAATTATGAGTTTTACAAAATATCCATCTCATCAAAAATGCAGATAAAAGTCGGTATCAAAAACAGAGATGTCTGTGTGTGTGTTTTTTTTTTTTTTACCAAAGCTGAACCCAGTTCCAGACCACTTACTCTATATCCAACACCATCTTTTCCAATGTGTCCTTCACAACTATAGTCTACACCAACCTTTTCCTCAGCAGGGCCCTTGGATACTTTAACACTCATCACATTTGCTTCACCTCGACCCACTCCGGCCCCTGCATAGGCCCATTCAGAGCTTTTGTTGCTGTAGCTGCCTGCACTTGCGTTTGGTTGTGATTGTTGGCAGTGTCATAGACTTGGTTGTTGACTGTTTCAGCTTCTTTACAGTCTTCCTTGTATACCATTGTTTTTTTCTGTGGAGAAGAGATGAACAAAGAAGGCTATAACAACATGTGCATTCTATGATTCTATGGTTTGATTTGTAACTGAATTTGGATTTTAACAGTGATTTTTAGAATAATGAGCCCTTCAAATTTCTCTTTTGTCAAATTGTCAAATGTATCTTTGCATACATAGAATTTATTTCATTTTCTGCCTTTGAGGAATAAAAAGACAAAAGAAATGGAAAAAAAGACAAAAGAAATCTTCACATGTAACAACTTTTTAAAAGTGGCCTAAAAGTTTGATGTGAACAAATATCCGAACATCTGCACGCCTTATAAGGAATTTGTCATGCCATATACCCCTTTTCATGTTCACTGCCATCTCCAACTAATATTGTTGAAGTGTATGCAGAGGGGCTGGTTACGATCCGGCTACATAGTAGTACATTCAAAATGCATACCACTAAAAGGCTGTTCTTGTCACTGATTGGAACAGTGTTCCAAGATCAAGGTTTAATCTTTCCTAAATGTGTTCATTATGTGCAATCAGTATTGGATTATTTCATCCTGTCCATTTTTTGAACTATGTACTCTACAGGGTTCAACTGGAGGGCAGTGTGTACAGAAGCGGTTTCTGTAATGGCGCAGTGGGCCATTGCCCAGGGCAACATCGTTGGGGGGAATAAAGCTATTTATTTATGATATTGAAAAATAAAACAAAACAAAAAATCACCACACATTACAGTACGATATGTAAGTGATGATGTATTGTCTGCCGCTCCTTATAGAAAAATATTTCCCAAGAGGAAGGTTTCATCCTCAAGGAAAATATGTAGGCTAAGGGATAACTTTCGGTGAGGTGGTCATTATCGTGGCATATCTCCCAACAGAGTAATGCAACACACTCTGAAGGGAGATAGTTATAGCCTATTATAAACAAATAGTAAACAAAGCAACTTGAACTTGAAATTCTGTAAAACGCAGCGGTTGTCCTTTCACTTTCTCTTTCTCTCTATGTACTGAATGATATGCTAGGCTGTAAATAGTGCAATAGGGTCTTTTGCCACTTATGTGAAACCTTATGCAAGAAATCTTGGCTTTCTACTTGACCCTGATTTTAAATTGGAGAAGCAGATTAACTCTGTTGTCAAGTCATCTTTTTACCACTTCAGAATTTTAAGTATAGTCAAAACTATGTTTTCTCTCAGAGACTTTGAGATATTAATCCATGCCTTTATTTCATCCCGCCTTGACTACTGCAACTCCCTTTACTTAAATGTAAAAGACGTTTTTTCTGTTAAATATTATAACGTCGTGTTGGCGAGGACCCGTATAATGCGCGGGATAGGCCTAATCTAGGCCTAACGCCTAGATTAGGCCTATCCCGCGGCCTAACGCCGGTCATTATAGAAAAATATTTCCCTTGAGGACGAATCAGAGACCTCCGCTGTGCGTTGGTCTCCGGTTCGTCCTCTCGGGAAAATTGTTTCTATAATGACCGGCGGACAATACATTATCCCTTACATAACTTGATGCATCACAAAGCATTATAACCTTCTTTGGACTTTTTATACTAGGGAACATACCACTTTACTTAGTAGGCCTATCTGTTATGGTACCTTATTCATTTTCATGAGTAATTATGTGCTCTTCTTACTTTACTTAGGGTATGCACTGAGCACTTGTAACTCGTCATTATGCAGCATGAACAAATTGACATATAAAAGGACAATAAACAAATTTAAGCATAATAATGCTTTATGACAATTCAAGTTTTAAAGACTTTTAAGATAACATTATAATGCTTTATGAGTATAGACATGACAATGTATAAACAGTTATGAACACTAATGTCAGCAGTTATAAGAATTTATGAATGTCTTATAACCCTTTATGAATGCATTAATGTTCTATGAATACTGGGTTCATAGAAAGTGTTACCGAAAATTTTATACAACATAGACCAGTTAGTGAACGGGGCATAGTGAATGGGGCATAACAACTTACTTTCAGTTCCAATTTATTATGCTCCATTCAGTCAGCGCTAGTAATTATCCTAATTTGTTATTTGATCTTTTTCTTAAAGACAGCATTAAGTTACCTGGGACAACAGTGCTATTGACTGATCCACACAGGATTTCTCCTTTAACTGACTTGTGGAAAGAATATGAAAATATGAAAAATGAAAATTATGAAACTGCATAAACAACATAATTGTTATTATGAATTGGTAGACCACACATATAGGCCTATTATTCTGATATAATCATCTCAACAAATATAAAATTACTAGATTGAATTTATGGTAAGCTTTGATTGAACACCAGAGTAGAATGCTCATCACAACTTTATACTGCCTTTTCTTGTTTTTCCACCTATGAAATACATGACCAACTGTTTTAAAAAGCTATGAGCCAGGTTGCAAAGTCTTTCATGAAAAAATCCTGGTACTTTGCCATTATCTAAAGCAATTTTCAGAAGACCAAATCTACACTATCGTTTTGGTTAATGAGGGTTTTAATAAAGGTTTTGGTAACACTTTATAATAAGGGTCCTCTATAAATGGTTATTAAATAGATTATTAACATCAGTTAGATGTTAATTGAAACGTTAGTGGTCAATCAATGAGATGAATAAATTCCATCAAGTTTTACCAATTTTTAATTTAGCCATAACAAACTGTAAACTAACTGTTAGCTTACTAACTTACTAACTATGTCTGTTAATTACCGTTGCATAACTGTAAACTGTTATCTATTAACAGTTAAATAACTACTTACTGATGTTAATAAGTTATTTAATAACCATTTATAGAGGACCCTTATTATAAGGTTTTCAATGATCACATTGACTTTCTTATTTATTCATTTTCAGAGCATCGGTTTCTGTCCTAATGTGCTTGTATAGTTGCATTAGGGCTGGATTAAGCCTAATTCATACTCAATGTATATTCCCCCATTCCATCTCAGAATTGCCAGATACATAATCCAGAATTTCTTTTTTCTATGTGGCGGGGTTTGGCTTTCATATGAGCCTGTATGGCACGCAGGTAATGAAAGCGTCTCACTCTAGATGGCGCCATAACCTAATGAAGTCCTGATGGATAGGAAGCTGGTTTTCATCTATCTTAATCTTAACCGGCATCAAAATTGAAGTTACCAATAATAAAACATCCATGCTCAAAGACAGAGTGCATATATTCTCATTCATTTCTTGTTGCTTGTTGATTAATTTTCCCCAGCAGATGTCCATGGGGTACTTGTGGTGGCCAGCGGATGCAGAAAGGGGCAGGGTGGCAGTGGGACGGTCCTGAGCCTTTTTACTGGGCTTGAGGGAAAGGAGCTGAAGGAAGCAAAGAGAATTCATAAGCTTAATGCTTTTAATGCCTGGAGTTGGCCGAATGGATTTATTGCCCCAATAATTGGCTAAAGTAATTAACCCTTTCCTCTCACCTCTGAGAAATATGTCACTTGGAAACTTATGGGTTTCAAACATATGGAGACGTTTTGCTGTGTCACTGTACATTAATGGGTCGGAAAGGAAATGTCAAGCGACATTTAAATAATTACATTTTTGAAAATAACATTAATAGCCATATGCCTCAATCACTCTTCTCTCATATTTGAAAGATATTGTGTCCTTAACCCTGTCCATATAGATTAGATGTAGGCCTATACATCACATAGCTCATTCAGTAACATTATTTAGGTCTACATGCTGAGTCATTATTACT